>KV454013.1:447636-546129 GCA_001661245.1 Pachysolen tannophilus NRRL Y-2460
TTTTTTTCTTTTTTTNTTTTTTTTTTTTTCTGTCTTCTTCTATAGGTGTTTCGACATGTGATACTGACAATGTTTTCTTACTTATAGTTCAAGGATTACAAGTATACCCAATTGAAACGGATAAAAAGAAAAAAGCATTGATTTTGTCTGATTCTCGTGCTCCAAGTTTAAGGGCATCGAGGGGATTACGTGGATTTGTTAATATGGGATCGACATGTTTCATGTCTGTTATCCTACAGACCTTAATTCATAACCCATTTATAAGAGACTATTATCTTTCAGGAAAGCATCTAGGTTGCGATAAAGAACCTCTTAGTTGTATTCCTTGTTGTATAGATGACATTTTTGCAGCATTTTATACCATGGATGAAAATAAAGGGTTTGGGCCAACTGCTTTATTGACCGCTGCATGGAAAGTTAAAAGATCATTAGCAGGATATACTGAACAAGATGCACATGAATTTTGGCAATTTTTATTAGATGAAATGCATAAGGCTGATATCTTATTATTGGAAAATAAAACTGAACAAAATAATCAAAAGAAAATTGAAAATGGTAATTCTGCAATTATTGATAAAAATGGGAAAAAAAATTCTCCACATGCTACTCCTTTAGATTGTCCTTGTATCACACATAGAACTTTTTCAGGGGAATTACAAAGTTCAATTACATGTTCTAAATGTAGAAAAGTTACAACTACAATTGATCCAATGTTAGATTTATCATTAGAAATTTTACAACAAAATAGAAAAGTTGCAGGAAAATCATTACCACCCATAAGACAAATGAATCTCCTTGATTGTTTAAAAAGGTTTACAACACCGGAAAAGTTGGATGTATTATACAACTGTAGCACTTGTGGTCACAAGACAATGGTTTATAAGCAGTTAAAAATTAAAAAATTACCACCAGTGCTAGGAATTCAATTAAAGAGGTTTGAACATTTATCAACTTCAGCTAAGATTGAAACTCATGTTACATTCCCATTAATGTTGAATATGTACGATTATATTTTACATGATCATGATCATTTGGATAAAATTGAAACAGATTTAACATATGAGTTGTTTGCATTAGTTTGTCATATTGGATCAGTTAATACGGGTCACTATGTTTGTTTAGTGAAAAATAGAGACGGTAATTGGTTTAAATTTGACGATTCAAAAGTAACTTTAGTCTCAATTGATGAAGTCACAAGCACTAAAGCTTATTTGTTATATTATATTATACATGACTTATCTTCCTAAAGACAATTTCGATGAAAAACTCAGCATTTCAACTTTTATTTCAATTTCTTTTAGGAAAACATATTAAAGCATTTATTTTTATCATTTTCTACTTTTTTTTGTTGCATAGGACATTCTTTCTACACTCTTTCTACACGAGTGGTATATATATATATATATATATATTTTTAAGTTTTTTCATACATCTTATTATACTGCTTTTTTTTTATGTTTTTTTCTTCTTCTTTTCAGTTTAGTCAAAAAAATCATCATCATCATCATCATCATCATTTTCATTAGCACCTCCTCTAATAGATTTTTTTGCAAACTTTATTTTCGATCTGTTTTCTATATCTTCTTCATCTTCCTCCAGATTCATAATTAATCTTTTATCCTTTTCAACAACAGCACCCACATCTACTAGCACTTTTTCTAAATCGTTCAATGTGGTGGAATTTCCTCCTAATTCTGTTAATGTTATATATTGCTTAACAACATCACCTTTATGATATATTAATATGGTAGGACAATTTGAATCAGGGTAATTCTCTACAGCTCTATTAGCAGGTATTTCGACAAACTTTATCTCTGGGAATTTTGATGCCAATGATATCATTAGAGCTGAAAGTTTTCTAGATTGTAAATTACTCTGCAAAGTCATATGCAAGAAAACATAGTTTGATTTTGATGACTCGGCAACTTCTTTTGTATATTCAGGTTTTGATATTGGTAATACTGATCCGAACTTGGATTTAGAAGCCAATTCCCTTATTTGTTGCAATCTTTTTTGCTTATAGCTATTCAAAAAATCTTCATCCTCTTCATCTTCCAATGCATCTAGCTCATCTAATGTCTTGCCCTCTAGTCTGTTCTCATGTTGCTTCGCAACAGCTTCGGATAATGCTTCTTCTATTTCATCTGTAGGATCTTTTGGCTTTTCTGGGATAATTCCATGAGACCTTAAAATATCATTCCATTCAGTATCCTCATTAGGATCAACTTCCACTTGGAATTTCGCATTGGGATCCATATTGTATTTCTTTGTTGAAAATTACAAAAAGAATCAAATGATTATTTAGGTGTATAAATTATATATGTCCGCTCCCGAATTTTGCCCATTTATTTAAGTTCACCAAAAAATGCTTTTTTGCTTTTTTTAAATTTTTTTTATTAGTACTTTCTTGCTCTACAGAGCTTTAAGCTCCAATACAACCTCAAATTCAAATTCGAATTCAAATATCTTGTTGAACATTGATTATCATACATAGGATCTTATTCTGTCTATATCAAAAATAATAATAGTAATAGTAATAGTAAAAAAAAAAAAAAAAAAAATAAAAATATAAAAAATATAAGGTAAAATAAGTTCTTTTTAAAATTCAATAATTAAAAGGTCTTTTATACGATTTCTTCAAATACAAATCGTCAAGAATAAAATTAAAATGAAGTTGAGAGAGCAAGGGAAAGAGCAAAAAACACATCATTCCCTATTATTACCAGTAAAACCTCCTCCTCTTCTACCTCTGCTTCCTCTAACAAAACCACCTCTTCCTCTTCCTCTCCCTCCTCTTGAACCGTTTTTGGAGTTATAATGAGTTCTACTTGTGGAGAGCGATTCTGCACCATCGTTCGTGAATGATTTTTTGCCATTTGACAGGCCTTCATCTTGCTCACCTTGTTTTTGATTTTGAGATGAAATTGATATCTTCTTCATGTCAGAGCTAAGATCTTTTCTGTAGTTGAAATTGAAACCTTTTGCATGACACTCCATATTGAATTCACCATTATTTAAATTTAACACTAATGAACCAAGAGATAAATCACATAAATTAAAATGCCAAGTATTCTGGAAAGAAAGGTAATATAAATCATTCAACTGCCTTATTATTGATGTTAACTCTTTCTTTGGTGACTCATCAGTTTCAAGGGAATCTTTATTAGCATTTTGTTGTTTTTCCGGCAAGGTAAGTTTGATGGATAAAATTTCTTCATGATTACTTGTAGATACTGGGATTTTATCATATACATCCAAGGCCAATGAAATATATTTTATCAGATTGTTGCGTTCATTTAAATCTTCAATGTTTTCCAATAATTTTATAAATTTTTCCTGTAATTTAAACCAAATAACGGATAATTTTAAACGGGACTCATTAAATTTTAATTTAAAGTTTTCAAAATTTGGATTTATAGATAACTCATTATAAGAAGATGGGTATTTGAAATGTAAACCATTTGAGACGGTAAAATCCATTTTGAAAAAAATCGAAAGATGTTGCAATAATGGTTCTCTTGTTGGTGATTGATGTGTTATGAAAAATTTAACAGACTCGTCAAATGAATCTCTTTCAGAGCTATAATATTTAGTAAAATTATCTATTAATTTTCCCAATTGTAACATTGTCACCCATATGTTCCCCGGATCTCCAGAAACAGGTATAAGATCAATTTTCGTAGGATCACCTGGTATCTCGTATGAAGTCCCATGATGAAACAATTTATGATAAGACAAAGATCCACCTAACCCTGTTAATAATATATTTGTACCATCTTTTGTCTTTATTTTATAAAAATGGTCTTCATCAATTATGAACAAATTGGGTATAGAATAAATTCCATATTTAAACTTATTCAAGACTATAGAATCCTCACACATTCCACTAACAGTATATACCGGATAATCCAATTTTCTTTCACCTTTAAGGAAATAAGGCAATTCAGAAATCAATTGATTTTCCAAAATTTTTTTCAAATTTGTCTCGTTATTAGAAAGATGTTCAACATTATCTCCACTAACTTTGGACAATTTTGAAATAGAAGTTATCAAATCACTGGATAAAAGAGGAGAAAACTCAACAATATGTCTAAGATAAGATTCATGAATTCTATCTATACTATTTTCATCGAAAAACCCAAAATTCCCCGTATGTATTATAATATCCGAACCATATTGCTTGGCCAAATCGTTGAGTTTTGATAACTC
Organism: Pachysolen tannophilus NRRL Y-2460; assembly: GCA_001661245.1. Taxonomy (NCBI): domain Eukaryota; kingdom Fungi; phylum Ascomycota; class Pichiomycetes; order Alaninales; family Pachysolenaceae; genus Pachysolen; species Pachysolen tannophilus. Next base: position 451,846 of record KV454013.1, read on the forward strand.
ACCTCTGATCTCTGCTATCAACAAAATCTTTAACCCATTCTTATCAATTAACCTCGGCAGCGAAACTATAGGATAACCCGAAGACATTCTTTTCTCAAACTGTTATTCTGATTGTATGTATGTATGTATGTATTATGATTATTATTTTATATATTGTATATTTATCTTTGACAGAGAGTTAATACGCCTTTATTTAAAAAGTTATACTAAAAAATCAACTTAAAAAAAAAAAAAAAAAAAATTAAAATACAAATTTTACAAAACAAATCACAACTACTATTATAAACATACAAATATATCGATATATATATATATATATATGATCTATATATGTTTCTGTTATAAATGTCTTTAGTCCTATTTAAGCAATAATGGAGGATAAAATGAACAACTCTGAGAATCATCAAGTTAGTAAATTATCTTCAAAAATAAGTAAAACTACAAAAAAAAAAAAAAAAAAATAAAAATAAAAATAAAGATACATACCCATAATAATACGTAACTCCAGCCCAAAAATTTCGATATTATACGTTAAAATCATCAGATGGTATATCTGTTGATTTTTTGTTTTTAAACACGTTGGGATACTGTGCTTATCTTACGTCGTTATCATTGCAAGTTTATAACAATAATGTAAGAGACGAATTCCATCAGAAATATGATCATTACCCTTTGTTGAGTTATATTGATGTCATATATGCTCTGCATGGGTTGATATTGAATTTAGTAACAATTTCTCAGATTTTTTGTTCTGGATATAAAAGAACTGTTAGCAAAAGGGTTAGTTTTTTCACAAAATGTTTTTATTGTTTTTTTTTAGTTATTGTTGGTTTCCAATTATTATTAATCAGATCTCGAAAACTTTTATTACTTGAACTTGTGATAAACCTTTCATATATCAAAGTTTTGATTAGCTTTTTAAAATATTTACCTCAACTAATGCATAATTATAAGAGAAAATCGTGCTCAGGTTTTTCTATAACTCAAATATGGCTCGACTTATGCGGAGGTACTTTTGCATTGCTGCAGTTGTTCTTGGATAACATTGTTGAGAATGACAGTAAGCTCAATTTGGAAGAATTACTAAATAATAAGGGGAAATTGGGATTGAGTCTAGTTACTTTCTTCTTTGATTCCGCTTTTTTAATTCAATATTATATCATCTATAAAAACTCGGCTCCTTTTGTACAGGACTTCAAGACTTCATTCCCACAACCACAGATATCTCAAAGCTTAGACTCACAGTCTCAGATACCATTACAGCCATTATCCTCGCCATTGTTGCCGTTGTCGTCATCGTCGGTGTCATCGTCGTTGTCGCACTCAAAACAGCATCAACTTGTCTAGATTAGAACAATACAAAGTAGTGTATATACATACCAACGTACCTTTTTGGGACGAATATAATTTCTCAATTTCTATACAACACATTGAATTAGTCTTCATAAAATAATGATAATAATAAAAATAATTTAATTTTATATATCATTTACTTTAGATTTATTCAATAGAAATATAATAGAAATCTCTTGGGAAAGTAGAGACTTTATAAGGAAAAAAAAAATTAGCTGTGAAGATACAACCTTTTCGTTTTTTTTTTTGAAAAACAGAAGGGAAAAATAAAAATATAAAAAAAAAAAAAAAAAAAAAAAGAAAAAACAAAAAACTGTAATAGCGGTTACAGCATAATTTTATTTGTCTATTCTTGTGAATTTTGATAGAAGGATAATAACTCATACTCATCATTAACTAATCATTTTGAATTTATTGGTGAGGTGTGTGTGTTTTCTTTTTTTTTTTTTTTTTATTTTTTTCTGAAATTAGTCTTGTCATATTTCAAAAATAGAAGAGTAATTTGTTTTATCAACTTTCAAGTTTATTTGCTAAGTATAATTAAAAGAAAAATAATAGGAATAATATAAAAAAATGAATTTTTCGGATTCTCAACATAGCGAAGATATTTCCAAAGATGTTCCCATGGTTGATATGAATTCAAATAAAAATAATACTATATCGAGTTCATCACATATATCTGGGGAGGGTTCCGAGAATCCTTTATCATCTTCATCTTCATCTTCAGCATCAAGTTCAAATAATCCAAATCCGAATAGCGCCTCGTCTATGAATCTAGACGAAGATGTGGATCATACTTCTTCAAAGATAAGTTCTGCAGGTGATTTTGGTGAACCGATTCATCCAATGCGAAGAAAATCAACCATAATCTTAACTGATGAACCGGAACAGCAACATCAAGAATCTCTGCAAAGAGGGGACCAAGGACAAGATCAACAACACCAGCAAGACCAGAAACTCACTGATGGAAACTCAAACGAAAATGATAATATGAATGTTGATTACAGAAATAACGAGGAAGACGAAGGTACTCAAAGCCGGAATTCCACTCAGCAGGATCAGCAATCTTCAGAACATCCTGAATTGATTCCAGTTGAGTTAAGCTGGGTTCAAGGAGGCTCAAGAGTATTTGTAACAGGTTCATTCACTGGGTGGAGGAAAATGATAGCGTTAAATGGACCTTTTACAGATGGCTCATTTAATGTAAAATTATCATTGCCACTGGGAACTCATCGTTTTAGATTCATTGTAGATAATGAACTACGATTTAGTGATTTTTTACCAACAGCAACCGATCAGATGGGTAATTTTGTCAATTACTTGGAAATATTACCTCATGCTCCACAAATTGATGATTTAAATGCCACACTTGATAAGACAAATTTAAATAACGAGGAAAGGAAACTTTCCAAATTTGATAGAAATGACAAATCAACAAAATCGATATCGACAATAGACCGTCTTACAAATGACGATGACGACATGGGAGATGGATACTCTAGATATCATGATGACGAAGAAAATTTACAACCATGCGAAAAACAGTATCTTCAAGATATACCTCCGATTTTCACAGACCCAAAAGTGATGGAACAATATTATTTGACCCTTGATAACAACCAACAAAACAACAATAACAACCAACAATGGTTGATTCCTCCACAATTACCCCCACATTTAGAAAGTGTCATTTTAAATAATTTCAGCAATGACAAAGATAATAATGCTGGGTCATTACCTATCCCAAACCATGTTGTCCTCAATCATTTGGCAACAACAAGCATCAAGCATAATACTCTAGCTGTGGCAAGTGTCGTCAGATACCAAAGAAAGTATGCCACTCAAATCTTATATGCTCCATTACAGTAGGATCCATCTTAGGGCTCCTCTTTAAATACATTCCATGAAAAAAAGTTTACATTTACAAATAAATAAATTAGATTACAAATCCTTTTTCTTTCATCCATTTTCTTACTTCGTTCTGAAAACAAGTCTCTAGTCATATATAAGTGTATAGATAGAAACCATATTTGATAAGAACAAATAATATAATTCAAATTTTTAATGCAGAAACTAGATCCTACACCATCTCCTCTGCGCAATGCAAACTTCCCAATCAAGTATTTAATTTCCTAATTGGAAAGAACTAAAAACTGCTATTTGTAAACAAGAGAAAAAAAAAGAATAAAAAAATAAATAAATAAAAACAAATCAAACTAAAGCCAACATAAGTTTATAGCTGAACTTGTTAGTGTTATATCCAAACCTGATGTTATAGAGGAAGGATATTGGGGCATTTCTTTTTTTCAAGATTTTATTTAGAAGCAGATTTAAGGTATTTGATTTTTATTTTGGATCAACTGTTTTGTTTTGATTTTTGGAAGTCTTGGAAAGAAAACAGGAGAGAGAAGAGAGGAAAAAAAAAAAAAAAAAATAGAAGAAAAAGGTTAGATTTCTGTTGCATTTGATAATAGAGAACTTGATAAAGATCAATAATATATATGATTTTAGCCACTAGTTGAGGCATTAGGAACCCCTCTTGTGAATACAGTATATGCTATAGAGGCTAATATATTATGACTTCAAAAGAATCATCCATTACAGTGGCAGTAAGAGTGAGACCATTCACGCAACATGAACAAAATCATTTAATAGAACACGTTCCAGATCAGGTTTTTCTAGGAGATGGCGCTTTGTCTCTGAAACCTAAGCATTCACAACAGATGAAATTTCAGCCGAAGGGGATTAGGAAAATATTAAATATTGTCGATGACAGAATGTTAATTTTTGATCCATCGGAGACAAACCCTCTTAATAACATTGACACAAATTCATTTAACAATGGAGGAAACCAAAGATTGAGTGCTGGTGGGAGTAGTGGGAATTCGGGCTCTGGAAGCTTTATCGGTAAACATAGCAATAGGATCAGAGAGCATAGATTTGTATTTGATAGGTTATTCGATGAAGGAGCACAACAAGAAGAAGTGTATAATAATACTACAAAACCTTTATTGGATAGCATATTGGATGGCTTCAACGCTACTGTTTTTGCATATGGTGCAACTGGATGTGGAAAGACGCATACGATTACAGGAACACCAAATTCGCCAGGGATCATTTTTTTAACAATGAAAGAATTGTTTGAAAAAATTGACCTGATGAGTGATACTCACACCATTGAACTATCTCTAAGTTATCTAGAGATTTATAATGAAACTATAAAAGATTTGTTGAATCCATCACCGGCGCTGGGTCCAAAATCGCTTCTGCTAAGAGAAGACGAAAATAAAAGAATATCAGTTTCCAATCTTTCTGTATATAAGCCGCAATCGGTAGATGAAGTCATGGAATTAATAACCATTGGAAATGAAAACAGAACTATATCTCCAACAGAGGCAAATTCTACCTCATCTAGGTCTCATGCTGTCTTGCAAATTAATGTCGACTCGAAAAATAGAACTGCAAATATTGATGAAGACCATGCTTTTGCAACGTTGTCGATAATTGACTTAGCAGGTAGTGAAAGAGCTTCTGCAACTAAGAACACAGGTGAACGGTTACATGAGGGAGCCAATATAAACAAATCGTTATTGGCTTTAGGAAATTGTATTAATGCCTTGTGTGATCCCAGAAGAAGAAATCATGTTCCATACAGAGACTCTAAGCTAACCAGGTTATTGAAATTTTCCTTAGGTGGAAATTGTAAAACTGTAATGATAGTATGTGTATCACCTTCGTCTCTTCATTATGATGAGACATTGAATACTTTGAAATATGCCAACAGAGCCAAAGAAATTAAGACTAAAGTCATGAGAAACCAACAAAATTTAACCAGACACGTTGGATCATATTTGAAAATGATTACTGAGCAGAAACAAGAAATTGAAGAGTTAAGAACAAGAGAATCCAGAGTTGTAGAACAGAATGTAATGAAACAGAACTTACAGCGAGAGAAATGTCAAAAGAGGCTGTTAGAGTCATTAGATGAGTTAGATAAAAGTATTAAGAGAAATCAAGCACAGATGAATAGTAAAGCATGCATATTAGCTAAGAGGAAATTTTTGATGATATTCAAGAAACATATAGACGATTTTTTACTTTCATTTAACGAGTTGTTTGGTACAAATGAAGATGATTTCACAGAGATGGATTCAATTTTACCTGGTTTCAGTTCAATATTGCATATCTCAGAGACATTAACCACCAAATTGGTTGTTCAGATTGAAGAATTGGAAAATTTATATTTGAAAGAAAATGATTTGGATTTAATTTTGAATAATTCTTCTAAATCTATATTACGTAAACTCTCTGAGTTAGATGGTTGGAACTCTTTTGATTCAATTAATTTTGAATCACATATTAGTAAATTGAGAGATTCAGTGGAAAAGGAAGTTTTATATCAAAGCTCTATATTAATAGATCAATCATTAAACAAGTTATCGTCATTTCGTTTCTTGTCCTATAGTTTATTGAAGTTATTAAAACTTAATATCAATAGCGAGAATGTGAATTTGGTTTCTTTAAATGAGATAACCCGTGATATTCAAAGTAAACTAAATGATTTGTTACATGATGAGATGAATTTAGTTGTTGAATCATCTTTTGTATCCAAATCTATAAAAACTTCTCCACCAACTTTATCCCATAAAAATTCGTTTTCCATAATGAGTATGAACAAAAGAGCAAATTCACCTATGCATAAGTCTCCAACCAAAATTTCGAAACCAAGATCACCTTTGAAAACGACAAAACCTATCAAGAAAGTTAGATGGAGTGTTCCATCTCCATCTAATGATTCTAGTATACTGGGTGAGGAGTTTGAAAACGACTATAGTGCAGAAAATACAGATACGGATGTCGAAATGAACGATCTTACACCATTACATGAAAAGTTACAAAAAGAAATGAATATATCTCCTGCAAAGGAAAAATATAAGGAAAATAATGGAAATAATAGATTGCCTGCGTTAAAAGGTTCTAGAGTTAAAGCAAGTTTGACAAGCCGAAAACTTATTCCGCCAACATTAAATAACAAAGAAAACCAGGTAGAACTGACTGGTAACATTTCATTTAGTAACAAAAACAGTGGAGACTTATCCCCATCGAAAACTAATTTTACATTTACTGCTCCATCACAGCTAGTCGTCAACGAAAAAGAAACTACTAGATTATCAGAAACCCCCCATTTTAGTAATCTCAACAATAAACATGAAGATGATAAAGAATTGGGATATATAATCGATGGGTCACCAACACGACAAAAAAAATTCAGCTTGGGTCCACCACAGAGAATATTCATGCCTCTCAAACCCTCCTCTAGTGGTTCTATTCAAGAAGTTGGTGATTCCTCAAATATGAAACTATCAGATGGAATCGATGAAAATAGTATGATAGTGAGTAACAATGATTTTATTAGAAATAAGAATGTTGAAAGAATTGATGGAGCTAGTTCAGCAGACAGTGATAAGAATAATGAAAACAGTGAAAGTCCTATGAAGAGTGTTTTTGGAAATATTACTTCCATATTTTAAAGTTTTCATTCAAATATACCCACCTAAAAGTATTCCCCCTCCCTTATAATCATTAGCTACATATATAATAGTTTTACTATTTTCGCCAATAGGAGCATTTGAATATTTTATAAATTTTATTTGCATATCTGAACTCCAACAATTTCCTGTAGAAATCTTTTTATACATCTAAAAGTAGTAGTACTAGGAACCCCTAAAAAAAGAGAAAAAAAATCAAGTCAAAATTATATAAAAATATAGATATTATTTTATTTCATTAGAACTTCAAATCATGAGTTACTTTCTATTGAGACAGTCCTTGTTTGGAAATCAATTCCATCTTTCTACGAAACGTTTTGTTGCGAGGACGCCTTTAAGATTATCATTGACGAATTCATTGTACTCAAGAAATTTTACGTTATCTCTTACTAGATTAAATGAAAAGAGATCCACTTCAGCAAATGATCACAATGATCACAACGAACAGCAACTATTAGAGAAAGAGATCAAGGAAAAGCACCATCAAAAGTTTTTAAAAGAAGAAATTAAATATGAGCATGAACATGAACATCCTAAGCCATACAATCCCCACGTAAGTAAAAAAGTGATTTATAAACTATAAAGTATTATTTCATTGACTAATTTTTTTTATATGTATTTTTGATTTTAGAGGGAATTTTACAGGACATTACTGAAACCTTTCCTGAAAGTTTTGGGAATAACAATGGTAACATATTATTCATTAATTTATTTGTGGGAGTATTTGGATAAGACGTCAGATAAAAGTTAGAAGGTTACTTAAAATTTATATCAAGTTCAACAATTCTGCAAGTTTTTGCATCTTGTATTGAAAGCTACATTACATTAGGTAACTCGAATACATACATACATATATATATATATATAATGACCAATGAATATTCTTTTTTTTTTCAAGTAAAAAAAATTTTTTTTTAAAAGATATGTTTTATTATTTTAATATCATTTGAATTCTTCATAATTTAAGTTCTGATTTCAATTTCTTTTCAACAGCATCCAAGAATTCTGTGGTGGTAACATAATCGGATCTATTAGTATGACCTCCTGCAAGAGCTAAATCTTTTGTCATGATACCATCAACTTGAACTGTATCTATAACGACTTTTTCTAAAGTTTCTGCAAATTTAATAACGTCTGGGGTGTTATCCAATTTACCTCTTTGAATTAAACCTCTGGTCCAAGCGAAAATTGAAGCAATAGAATTTGTCGAAGTTTCTTTACCCTGTTGATAAAATCTGTAATGTCTAGTAACAGTACCATGAGCAGCTTCTGATTCAAAAGCTTTACCATCTGGAGTCATTAATACAGATGTCATTAAACCTAATGAACCAAAACCTTGGGCAACAATATCCGATTGAACATCACCATCATAATTTTTCAAAGCAAGAACAAACCCACCTTTAGACTTGATCATTTGAGCAACGATATCATCAATAAGACGATGTTCGTATGTTATACCAATTTTTGAGAATTCTTGTTTATAAGTAGAATCATAAACTTCTTGGAAAATATCTTTAAATCTACCATCATATTTTTTTAAAATAGTGTTTTTAGTTGCCAATTTTAAATCCATCTTCTTACTCAATGCCATCTTAAATGAAGAATGAGCAAAACCAGTAATCGATTCATCAGTATTATACATTGCTAAACCAATACCAGCACCTTTAAAATCAAAAACGTTTAAAGTCTTTGGTTCACTACCATCTGCAGGAGTATATTTTAATTCCAAAGTACCAGCACCTGGAACTAATAAATCTGTAGCCTTGTATTGATCACCATGAGCATGTCTACCAATGATAATTGGTTTTTCCCAACCAGCAACCAATCTTGGAACTTTTGATCCAATAATAATAGGCTCTCTGAAAACAGTACCATTCAATATATTTCTAATAGTACCATTTGGAGATTTCCACATTTCTTTTAAATTGAACTCTTCTACTCTAGCTTCATCCGGAGTAATTGTAGCACACTTAACACCAACACCATATTTCTTTATAGCATTAGCAGCTTCAACAGTAATCTTATCATCTGTCTTATCTCTTGACTCAATACTTAAATCATAGTACTTCAAATCAATATCCAAGTAAGGATTGATCAATTTTTCCTTAATAAATTTCCAAATGATTCTAGTCATCTCATCACCATCCATCTCAACAATTGGGTTCTTAACTTTAATCTTACCCAAAGATTGTTGAGATTGGTGAAACAAACGACGCTGTGAAAGATAATTAAAGTATCTTCCACTAACCGAACCACTAGCAACTACGGAAGCGCTATAAACAGTTTTAGCAGCAGCAAATCCAGCTCCTCTGATCTGAGATTGTCTTGTAGAAAGCATTGCCTATTTTTCTTCCCAAAAACTTCAATTCAATGAAATATATATATATATATATATGGATATATATATGGATATATTTATATATATATATATAAGTCAAAATAACGAGTATTAATAATGACTGATACAACCTCTCTTATTTTGCTGAAAAATTATTTCGGTCCGTTGAAGGAAGCAAAAGATGTTAGCGGACAACGAGAAAATTTCAGCAAAAATGATGGGCATATCGGCGGGCTGAAATGTGCACATTCTAAAGTTGTAAAAGCGGTACAAACGTTAAGTGCGCACGCTGAAAGTCTCAGATGATGTCCAAGATCTGGGTAGTGTAATTCAAATAAAAAACATCCCGAATAGGAATACAACATTCGGGAGGCTATTTGCAACAAGATGATCCAAAATAGTTCGAAAAAGGGAATTTTTATAAAACTATTTGATTTCTATTATTTAACCGCCGATAAAAGGGGAAATAAGAAAGAATGTTATTTGAAGAACTTTCTTTGGAATGCTTTTAATTGAAACTATTGGGCCTGATCATGGATTTGGTTCAGCCTTTTATATATTGCGGTGTATGCCATAAGGATGGAACGTATAATGATGGAGATGGGAAAGCAGACCCCTTTTGGCTAACCTCATGTGCTCATATACTATGTAGGGAACATGTTGGTGGAAGTAAGGATTACAGTTATTGATCTAGAGAAATATGATGAAGATAATGGAAACGAGCTAACAGTGGCGATATGTTTATTTTTTTTTTCTGTTCTTCTTTTTTCTTTGCTTAGAAATGTTGAGACCTGCAGATTTGGAAAGATTGAGAATAAGATGTCCAGTTTGTCAAACACAGGAAGTTTCTGTGGTGAGATTATCAAATAACGTATGTATCAGTCCTGTTATTGATGAGCTATATGAATGATTGAGGGTATCTAACTTTTTTTTTTTTTTCTTTTTTTTTTTTTGCAAAACAATATAGTTGCCAGGAGACTTGAAACCTTATTTTAAACCATTCCCATCTCAAATTGAAGCATTATTTGCTGCTGCTCAATTTCAATACTGTGGTATGGCAGAGTTGATATCTCATCAAAAAAAATTTATTGATAAATTGTTTAATAAGATTGACAAACAGAAGCAGTTATTATATGCAGCAAAAGCAGAAGTTTCACAAGTTGAAGATTTAAAAATTAAAATGACAAATCTTGAAAAACTGAACTTGATGCTAAATAAAGAACTACAAAATATTAAATTGGGATATCAAAATGAAAGACAAGGTGGTAATAGTCAATTTAGTAGTTCAATAGCATCTATAACAAATAGAAAAATAACTCCTTCTCGACCGGAAACAGTTGATTTGACCCATTTTGATGATGAAAATGAACAAGATAACAGTGATAACAATAATCCGAAAAATCATGAAACTTTTATAAGAAAAATTCAGCAAAGCTCCACATTGAAGAAGATTCCAACAAGCTCGCAGCAACAGCAACGTCTACAGCTCCACCAACCTTCATTTCTAACACTTTCATCTACTGCTCACAGTCAAGATAAGAATTTACATATCTCAACTGGCACTGGCACTGGTACTGGCCGTCTTGGAAATATCAGAGCAGCTACTGATCAGCAGCGGTATTACAATAGTGATGAATCAGGTTTGGATAATGAGTTTAATAATTCAGGTTTAAATAATACCTTAAAACCAATTATGGCAGAATCTACAAATCTTTTCCATTCTCCATTTATGAATAATCAAAATAAAATATCAAATAATGGAAGCGGTAATACAAGTAGTACAACCACAAACTCTAGCTTATCAGGTAGACAGACAAACAATAACTTAATTGTCAATAGATCAGCATCAATGAGCCCTCTAACTAGTCATGGAAAAACTTCTTTAGAAGGTAACTTACTGTTAAATAATAATAAACTATCAACGATACCTAGGAACAATAACATTAATCCGAAGAAACCTGGTAACAATAGCATAAGGAATAGATCAGCTACTACACAGAATATCGTTCAAAGATTAACATCTCATATGAAAGTTGGTGGAGGAAATAAAAATCAAGTTACGTTAAATACAACTAACGGTAGGTTAGGAACAACTAATAACTCAAATAATAGATCACCGCTTCCCAAGAGAAATTAAATTCAGATGAGGATATTCCGCTTTCTCGCTACGATAGAACAAAACCGCAACTTTAGAAAAAAAAAATACTTTATTTTATTTTCTCACCTCGTTGATAATAAATAATTGTAGTAAAGAAGATAAAAAAAATTATAAAATCCATTTAATTTGTTTTCATTTCTTATTTAACAAATAAAGAATATAATAGAGCCCACAACAATGGAAATAGCTTATATATTTCCTGCTCTCTTTAATTGAACGTAACAGGCAAAAAATGGAATACCAAAACCAGCAGCTAATAGCAAGAAAGTAAAAAAAAATTTTTTTGTTAGTAATTCAAATTTGAAACTAAAGAAAAAGTCGAATTCAACAATTCATGAATTCAAATAGCAAGTTACTTACCGAAAAATATGAAATGTGGAATAGCGTATGGAACTCTTCTGTTTTTAACCTTGAATGGCAAGTTTGAGTATGGACCAACATCACCATGTCCTGAAAGTTTCTGGGAAGTTGAAGATAAGAATCTTCTAGTTGTTAACTGCTTAACTGGAGCTTGGGCAATACGAGAGAACATTTTCTTTTTAATTAGTGACAAGATTTAATCTAAAACAATAATAATAACAATTATATTAATCAATTAGTTGTATTATTATACTACTCACTATATTCGAAATAATCAGTGCGAGTATTTTTTTTTTTTTTTCTCTCTCTTTTACCCGTATAAGCTGCCAACTAAATTTTTTTCCTTTCCATAAAGTGGTTAGATTTTTTCTTTGAAATTTCATTGGCCAAAGTTAGGAAGGCCCCAAACAGAATCTTTTAGAAAGTGGCCCATAACCTCGAAAATACCAAAGAGAAAGAAAAAAATTTAATATGGGAATAATAGATATACAAGTATAGTTAATATATTTATATAATTATATTTATTTTCAAGTGTTAGAAATAAACATATAAATATTCAAAAAAAAAATTCGAAAATGGCCGTTCAAATTACAGGTATGATAAGAAGAAGAATAATTGCTGATCTCAGTGTTGGTATGTATACAAATTTGCGATGATTAATTTTTTTTATCATGATGTTTTACCAGGTTTCCATCTTACTAACTGCTTTCAATTTTTTTTTTTTTTTAATTATAGGTGTCGTATTAGGTTTTGCTGGTGCAGCATACTGGTGGTGGGGATTCCACAAGGGTAAGGTTCAAGTCAGAGAAAATTACTATACCCAATTAGCTGAAAAGAAGAAGGCAGAAGAATCTGTTTAAAGTTAAGGCGGTTTTAAAAGAAAAGAAAGAAAAACGAAAATGAAACAAAAGTGTTTGTATCAAGAAGTCTTCAAACAAGTAAGCCCATAGTGTTTTGGTATGAGAATTGAAATAAAAGGTGTTCATTATATTATTATTATTTTTATTTTTTCATTTTCTTTTTTATATTTATTTATTATCCTTTTAAAGTATTTTTTTATGACAAAAAAAGAAAAATAAAGTAAAAAGTAATTAATCAAAGTTAACGTACACTTATATGTATAAAAAATTTTTCTTTTTGCAAATATTAAACATAAATGAAGGTGAATTAATTCAATAATGACCAGATGGCTGTTAATGTTGATGACACCATATAATGTAGAGTCGTGTATTTCTGTATAATATTCTTTTTTAGGAAATCACAATATATATCTTGTTGAGTTAAAGTAAAAGATGTTCCTTTGTAGAGTATTTAAATTCAATTGATATAAGATGGTAGAAGCTGTTAATGAGTATTCTTCCGTGTTGGATTTGGGGGAAGTACCCGAGAATTCATTATCTGAGTTAATTGAGATTTTCAGCCGAATTTCATTGCATGAAAAACAAAATCACTTGTTGGTATTATACAGGCCATTATCCAAATATATAAATAGGTTAACACCATTTAGTAAGTTGAAAGAATTGACTCAAATTTCCAAAGTAGTATGGTTAGATGAAGAAATAGATGAAAATATATTTAAAAGCTTTGAAAGCTTAGTTTTTTTGATTGAGGATGCTTATGAAAATATTGAAACTATGTCAGATATTATCAAGAGAAAGATTTTACCTTTAGATCAAAAATTTATTTTATCATGTATATTTACTTCAGCAAATCAATATTCCGATAGTCTTATTGTTGAAAACCTTAACTTAAAGGGAGATATAGATATATATTTTTGGAAAAATTTAAAGCCAATCAAAATCTTAAATGATTTATTAATTTTAGATAATAAGAATTCTGATTTGAAAAATTTATACCAGTTGAATTCAATTTCATCGTTATCACAATTAGCTGAAACTTTAATAAAACTTATAATGTTTTCAAAATTTAAAATGAGAATAACAAATATTTTTAAAAAGGGGATATTGTCTTTTAAGTTTGTTGATATCTTCTTAAAAGATCTAGAAATTTTTAAAAATTCTTTGGATTCAAAAGACAAGAAACTGTTAAACAACATTGAAGATTGTCTTTTCCTTGATTCAAATTCATTTTTCAACAAACAATGTGATTTAATAGTTTTGGAAAGATCAATAGATTTGATCAGTCCTTTATTGACACAATTAACCTATATGGGACTTATAGATGAATTTTACAAGATTGATTTGAATCAAATTGAAATTGAAAACTTAAATCATACCGAATCAAATAACAATGCACAAACTTCAATAATTTCATTTGATGATGATAATTTTTTCCAAGAAGAATTAAAAGATTTAAATTTTTCCAAAGTTGGTCCAATATTAAATTTTAAAGCAAAATTTTTACAACAAGAATTTGAAAATAGACACAAGATCAAAGATAATTTAAATGAGATGAAATCATTTGTTAAAAGATTAAACGATTTGACTAACCAGCAGAATTTGATCAAGAATCATACCTTAATAGCTGAAAGCATTTTGAATAAAGTTAAAAATAATAACAATGAAGATACAATAAAATTAGATTTAATTGAAGGAGAACAAGATGATGAAGATGATAGTTATTTTTCAAAATTTATTGATTTACAGCAACAGATCTTGTCCAATAATTTAGATAATTCTTCAAATTGTGATCAAATATTGAAATTCTTATATATTTATGATCCACCATTAAAAGATTTTTTCAGATTATTAATTTTAACTAGTATAGTTAAACGAGGTATCCGATTTAAAGAGTATAATAGCTTCAAAAAAGAAATCCTTGAACATTATGGATTTGATAAGTTGATCTTATTAAATAAGTTGAGAGATTTAAAGTTATTTTATATCAGGGAAGGAACAAACGAGAGCAATTTCACCTTATTATTCAATAATCGTAATAATAATACTAGTATCAATAATGGTAATACAACAAATAATAACGAAAACTTACATTCAGATACCAATAATTTCCAATCTTCAGCACAATTAATTAAAGATTTTGCTGACTTAAGCTATAATCTAAATTTACTTCCAGATGGTAATAACACAAATTTAGAAGAAGAACCAGATTTCGTACTACCGGGATATATTCCAGTTATAACTAGATTGATCCAATCCATCTATTCTAGAGATTTTATGATTAATAACACTTTAAAACCCAATGATGCCCAACCTTTAAAGAAATTTAACTGGGAAAACTTAAACCAATACTTAAGTCCCGACTATTACAAAAATTTCGAAAAAGACGAATTTACAGAAGAGTTATTAATACCTGAATCCAAAAGTCAAATTTTCAAACATGCACAACCTCGTACAACAAATAAGGAAGAAGAACTAATAATACTAGTCATGATCGGTGGCATAACATACGCAGAATTAGCAAGCATCAGATTCATCATTAACAAAATCAATAAAGATAAAGGCTACAACAAAAAACTAATTGTCTTGACAAATGGAATAATTAAAGGTGATGATATTATAGAAATGTGTTCATAACCTGAGATGAGAAGGTGAAAAAAAAAAAAAAAAAATTTTTTTAGTAATTTTTTTTTCTGGTTCAGATGATCATTTTTGTCTACCCCGTAGAAGAAAGAAATCAGTAGCTTTTTAAAAATAAAAGTGACGGTTTTCATAGTCAGTATTTAAGGTTAATTATATTGTTTGTCTTTTATGTTTTTTTTCCTTAATTTTTTATATTGGTATATTTAAAAGATGCGAAATCTTACGGTATTAAATAAAGGTCGTATTGTGCCGCAATCGATAACTTATCCTGATTTACAAGTAATAGATGCTGTATTCGATCCAATCAATGATAGTATAACGTATTGTTTAAGTAATGAGGAATCACATCTTATTGAGGTTCAGCAGTTTCTGAAAACTGGTGAGATTACAACTTTAGCTTCATTTCCAATAAAGGAGTTTGATACGTTATTAAGTTTTAGTCATTTTGCTGATTCTTTTCAATTAATTTTCATATTCCGTCAAGGTGATATAGTGAGAGCAACATATGATCCACAAGTTCCTTCTCCTGATTCCACTGTTGTTGAGATTGTTGGATCAATAGATTGTGGTTTAAAATGTGCTTCGTGGTCTCCAGATGAAGAAAGTTTAGCAATGTTGTCAATGGAGAACAATTTATTACTTCTTTCGAGATTATTTGAACCAATTGCTGAAAAAATTTTAGACCCAAAAGAAGTAAACTTGAAAACACAGGTTTCTGTTGGATGGGGTAAAAAGGAAACACAATTCAAAGGGAAAGGAGCGAGAGCAATAGAAAGAGAAAAACTTTCAAAGGAAGGTGGTGGTGGTTTACAAGATCCAACCTTGGCTATTATAGAAAAGGGTGAATTGAGCGAATATGATGATCATTCAAGTAAAATATCTTGGAGAGGTGACTGTTCATACTTTGCTATTACTAACATTGAAACCCCTGAAGTTGATGGTGATCCAAGAAGAGTCATTAGGGTTTATACCAGAGATGGTGAATTGGAAAGTTGCTCAGAAGCAGTTGATGGTTTGGAAAGTAACTTGTCCTGGAAACCTCAAGGATCTTTAATTGCATCAACACAGAGAAGACTTGAAGAAGAGATTGGTGAGGAAGTATTGGATTTGGTTTTTTTTGAGAAAAATGGTTTAAGACATGGTGGGTTTACTTCAAGGTTGCCTCCTGCTTCTAGAATTTTGAAGTTAGAATGGTCACTGAATTCTGAAGTATTATGCTTCCAATTAGAAAATTCTATTCAATTTTGGACCACTAAAAATTACCATTGGTATTTGAAACAAGAAATATTAAGTGATGAACCAATTAGATTCATATATTTCCATCAGGAAAAACCATTAAGAATAATGATTGGAACTGAAACTTCACTTAGAATTATAGATTTAGCATACAAGACAATAAATGGACCTACATGCTCACCGAATGATATAGGTATGACATGTTCTATTGATGGTAGGACATGCTTGATAACTCCATTGGCTTTGGCAAATGTCCCTCCACCAATGGGATACAGAGAAATTGATTGCAATGAACCTTTATTGGATGTTTCAATTTCTTCAACAAATAGCATCATGGCTTGCTTAAGTAATACCAATTTAACTTTAGTGACACTAGATGAAAAAATTCAAGCACCAAAAATTGTTTCCGATTTCAAACTTTCTGAGTTTGATATTATCAGTGAAGAAGTAAGACAAATTGCAGTAATAAGAAACGATTTTGTAGTTATATTGTATGATAATGAATTTAACTCAAAATTGTGTGTCCTTGATATTAAAAATGATTTATACAGACCAAAAATAATAACTACAGTTGATGTTTCTCCAAAGATTGTCTTATTAAAACAACAGTCAGATTTCAATGGTGTGACTTATGAAACAATAGCTGGTAAAGTTTTTCAATTGACTGATGATTTTGAAAGCGTGGAACTATGTCATTTCCCACAGTTATGTACTGAATATGAAGTCGCATTAAAACCTTCAAACGAGGAATTTGGCGATGGTGAAGCAAAATTTGTTGTGTTTGGTATAACATCAAATGGTAAGCTTTTTGCAAATGATCAGCAATTGTCTTCTGCGGTCACTTCTTTGAAAGTCACTGAGGCTCATTTAATATATACTACAGCTCAACACCAAATCAAATTTGTACATTTATCAAATGATTTGAATTATAGAGTTGTTGAAGATGCTCAAAATCAAAATAATTCCACATTTGCAGATGAAAGAGTTAGATTGATTGAGAGAGGTTCCATTATAGTATCCGTTATACCTTCAAAGCTAACAGTGGTTTTACAGGCACCTAGAGGTAACTTGGAGAGTATCTACCCAAGAATTATGACGTTGACTGGAGTAAGAAACGATATCAAGTCTAAGAATTACAAGAAAGCCTTTATGACATGTAGAACTCATAGAATTGATTTAGATATATTGTATGACTATGATCCGCAGTTGTTTTTCAGCAATTTGGAACTCTTTGTCAATCAGATTGAGAAAGTCGAATATTTGGATTTGTTTGTTAGTTGTTTACACGAGGAAGATGCTACAAAGACAAAATACAAAGAGACGTTGAATTTGAAACTGGAGAATAATATTCCTGAGGAGAATGTGCAATCTTTCAAAGAAAAACAAATTGATCCTAAGGATAGCAAAGTTAATAAAATTTGTGAAGGCATATTATCAGTATTGTTGAAGCCTAAGTACAAGAAGAAGTATTTGCAAACGATAATAACTGCATATGCCTGTGAAAGGCCTCCAAACTTGGAAACTGCATTGACCTTGATTAGTTCTTTCACCTCTCAAGAGGATATAGAGAAAACGGTTCAACATTTATGCTTTCTCCAAGATGTCAACAGGTTGTATAACGTTGCTTTGTCATTGTATGATATCCCTTTGACATTGATAGTAGCCCAACAATCACAAAAAGATCCAAAAGAGTATCTCCCATTTTTGCAAAATTTGCATGTTCAACCTGATTTGAGAAAGAAATTTTTGATTGATACGCACCTAAAGAATTTTGAGAAAGCTTTGAATTCTTTGACTAAAATTGAAGATGTCGATATGGAAGAAGTTAAAGAGTATATTATCGATCACGATTTATACAAACACGCTTTGTCTATTTATAAGGATGATAAACTGAAAATTGACATCATATTGAAGATATATGCCAAGTTTTTGCATGGGAAGTCCGAGTTTGTTGAAGCTGGTATAACTTATGAAATTTTAGGAGAATATGAATTGGCTCTTGAGGATTATATTTTGGCTAGAAGATGGAGGGAAGCTCTTACATTAGCTTTAAGGCCTGAATTGAAAGAAAAAAAATTGATTGAATCATGTGAAAGGTTGACAGTGTTTTTAACTGAAGAACACAAATATACCGCAGCGGCTGAAATTGAATTCAAGTATTTGAAGAATATTGAAGAAGCGTTAAAATTGTATTGTAAGGATTATTATTTCGAAACAGCTATACTTTTATGCGTTGATGAAAACAAATTGGAGTTGATCGAGGACGTTATTGATCCTGCATTAGGTGAGGGCCTTGGTGTGATTTTGGAGTTACTTGCTGATTGTTTCAAACAAGTAGAATCACAATTATCAAGATTAAGAGAGTTACGTTTCAAGAAAAAAGAAGATCCTTATGCTTTCTACGGTGAAGATGGTGTTGACTCGATGGACACTCCGGATAATGTTTCTATTGCAGCTTCTGAGACATCTACAAAAGAATCATTTTTCACAAGATACACTGGTAAGACTTCGGGAACAGCTAAAACTGGTGCTTCCAGACGTACTGCTAAAAACAAGAGAAGAGAAGAACGTAAGAAGGCAAGAGGTAAAAAAGGTACTATTTACGAAGAAGAATATCTTGTTAAGTCTATTGGTAGATTAATTGAAAGGCTAGAGACAACAGAGCCGGAATCTGTAAGATTAATTGAAGGATTAATCAAGAGAAATAGGTTTAAAGAAGCTTATGATTTACAGAAAAGGTTTATTCAACTTTTACAGTTGTTAAAGGACAACATCCAGGAGATATACAATATCAGCGAAAAGGATAGAGAAAGAGTTGATGATAACGGTATGATTTATTACCTCCCAGAAATCCCAATTCCATCTATTAAGGAATATCCAAAGAAAAATATTTTGGATTTTTAAAACAATTTGTATTTTATATATGCTAACTTTTTGAATTAAAATGCTTTGTAAATTGTTAAAATAAAAATATTGTACGTAATACTTTTAATTTTATAACTTCTTTTCGTGATCTAAAAGAATATCTTTCAATTCTAATACACATTTCTTTATAGCATCATTATAACTTTCTTTCTTACATTTAGTAAATGCCAATGATTTTGAAGGTAAATTATGAGATTTAGCTATACCCACCGATTCATGAAATGTACCATCTTTCAAAGTTAACCTTACAATTGTCGTCATTTGCATCGAATACCGATTTTCTTCTACATTCTCATCAAACAGTATTATCTCATTACCAACAATCTGTGTAGACCAACCATCAAACCCAAACGATTCATTACA
Source organism: Pachysolen tannophilus NRRL Y-2460 (assembly GCA_001661245.1). Lineage (NCBI taxonomy): Eukaryota > Fungi > Ascomycota > Pichiomycetes > Alaninales > Pachysolenaceae > Pachysolen > Pachysolen tannophilus. The sequence continues at coordinate 471,628 of KV454013.1, forward strand.
CAAATTTAACACCGTGGTTAAACTCAATTTTTGAAAAGCAAATCCGTAATTATTAAACCTCGCCTTATTATAATTTAGCAAATTGTCCAACTTCAAATTCAATGTACCTATTTTCAGAATTGACCACTCTGAAACTGGTACATCTTGGTCTATCAACGTCTCACTAAAATCATCATATGTTATCATACTACTGATCTTTCTGATCTCTCTTTCTCCTTTGGTGTTTATAATTTAAATTGCTAAAACCTTTTGTTTTTGCTAATTTTTTATTTTCTTTTACTATTTTAAATTGATGATGTCCCCGCAAAACAAGATCATGAATAATTTTTAAATAAATTAAATACTTAAACGATAATAAATCCTCATTAGAATTGATTGATATTTTATTGAGATATCACACTTGATGGTAAGGTGTTGTAATTGTAATTGGTTATGTCTACAGATACTCTTAGATTTGATAATAAGGTTGTAATCATCACCGGTGCTGGTGGTGGTTTGGGTAAAACTTATGCTTTACTATTTGCTTCGAGAGGTGCGAAAGTTGTTGTCAATGATTTAGGTGGTAGTTTAGCAGGTTCTGGGACTTCCAATAAAGCTGCTGACTTGGTGGTAAAGGAAATTGAGGCGAATGGTGGTATTGCACTGGCAAATTATGATAATATTGTGACAAATCCTGATGGAATATTGAAAACAGCAATTGACAATTTCGGGACGGTTCATATCTTGATCAACAATGCTGGTATCTTGAAAGATTCTAGCTTTGCCAAGATGAGCGAGTCTGCATTTAGTGATGTAGTTGCAGTTCATCTTGAAGGTTCTTTTAAATTGACCAAATTGTGCTGGCCATATTTTAGGAATCAGAATTATGGAAGAATTATTAATACTGCTTCGCCAGCTGGCTTATACGGGAATTTTGGACAACTGAATTACTCTGCTGCTAAATTGGGACTCGTTGGACTTAGTGAGACGTTAGCTAAGGAAGGATTTAAGTATAATATCAAGTGTAACGCTATAGCACCAATCGCACGTTCAAGAATGACTGAAAATTTACTACCACCTAATATCTTGGAGAAATTATCACCAAACAAGATTTCTCCCTTAGTTGCGTATTTGGGTCATAGTTCAAACGAAATCACAGGTGCTATTTTTGAAGTTGCAGCAGGGTTTTTTGGCCAGATTAGATGGGAAAGATCTGGTGGAGTTTATTTCAAACCAAATGATTCTTTTACTCCAGAAGCTATATTAAACAAATTCAAAGATATTTTAATATTTGATGCTGGTACCACTCAGCATCCAAAAATGTTAAATGATTATAATAAGATTTATGAGACTACGAGTAAATTTGAGAAAGATAATGATCAAGGTAAAGAGAAAATTGATTTGAAAGGGAAAGTAGTTATTATCACAGGGGCAGGAAGTGGTCTTGGAAAGAGTCATGCTTTATTCTATGCAAAATATGGTGCAAAAGTTGTTGTAAACGATTTTAGAGATCCTGAATCTTGTTGCAATGAGATTAATCTGAGGTATGGAAACAACACTGCGGTTCCAGCTAAATGTGATGTCTTTTCGGAGCCTGAAACTATTGTTGATATTGCTTTAAATCATTTCGGAAGAATAGATATCTTGGTAAATAATGCTGGTATCTTAAGGGATAGGTCTTTTGGCAAAATGTCTGATAAAGAATGGAGTGATGTATTGAACATTCACTTGTTTGGTACATTCAAATTAACAAAATTATGCTGGCCGATTTTTTTAAAACAAAAGTTTGGTAGGATTATAAACACCACTTCAACCTCAGGCATCTATGGTAACTTTGGACAAGCCAACTATGCGGCAGCAAAAGCTGCAATTTTGGGTCTTTCAAGGACTTTAGCAATTGAAGGTGCAAAACATAACATAATAACAAATGTCATTGCACCTCATGCAGAAACTTCAATGACGAAAACAATTTTCGAAAAGAATGAATTAAATAAATTTGAGCCTACTCAGGTTTCTCCTTTGTTAATTGTGTTGTCAATGGATAAGGTTCCGGTTATAGGTGAATTATTTGAAATTGGAGCTGGTTGGATTGGAAATACAAGATGGCAAAGAGCTAAAGGAGTTATATGTCATGATCAAGATATTAGTATTGAGTTTGTTGCCAATAACATTGATAAAATAACTGATTTTACAGAAGGTACTTTGGCTATAAAGTCTATTCAGGAATCGAGCATGTCTATATTAACAGCAGTTGATAGTAACAATGGGGGCGACGACAACGAAGATGATGATGATGAAGATGACGATGAAAATGATGAAGATGAAGATGAAGATGAGGAGAACAATCCCGGAAATGACAGTTATCATTTCAACCATCGTCAAGTCATTCTATATAACATCAGTGTTGGCGCAACAGCAAAAGATCTACAATATGTTTACGAAAACGATGCACAATTCAAAGTGTTACCATCTTTTGGTGTTATCCCATTTATGAACCAAGAAGATGGTGGCTTGAACATGCCCCAAATTACTAAGAATTTTAATCCAATGCTGCTATTACATGGTGAGCATTACTTAAAATTAAACCAGTTCCCAATCCCAACATCAGGAACACTAATCACTAAAAGTTTCCCAATAGCTGTAATCGATAAGGGAAAAAACTGTGTGATAGTTGCAGGCTATGAAACGCTTGATCAAAAAACACAAAAGGTTTTGTTTTACAATGAAGCATCATATTTTGTAAGAAATTGTTCTTCAAAAACAGGTCAAACAAAGTTTTTCAAGAAAAGAGAAGAATTTGCATCCAAAATGTTCAATGCACCTTCTGGAACACCTTATTTTGAATCTGAATATAAAACTTCCCCTGATCAAGCGTCGATATACAGACTAAACGGAGATTTTAATCCTTTGCACATTGATCCAGTGTTTGCTAATGGCGCACATTTTCAACGACCAATTCTACACGGTTTGGCTTCTTTTGGTATATCTTGTAAGATATTATACGAAAAATTTGGATCATTCAACCAAGTAAAATTGAGATTTTCTAATATCGTTTATCCAGGTGAAACATTATTAGTCAAAGCATGGAGAGATTCCGCAGATAAGACTTTAATCATATGGGAAACATGGAGTCTTGACAGGAATTGTCGTGTCATCTCCAATGCTGGTCTAAGATTACTTGAATCAAAACAGAGAAATCCCAAATTATGAATATATACCTTTAAATATTATGTATTTAGTTATATCTTGATGATTAAATCGTTATCGCATAGTAATTTGAACTATCTTAGTCTTTAAAAATCAGCCGCGCGGCTGAAATGGAAATTTTTGTTCACATATAATTGAAGAGCTTCTTTTATTGCAAATGACATCAATTCTTTCTGTGCTAAAGCAATAGATGTTGAAGTTTGAAGAATATCTAGTTGACAGTTTTAACGTGTTTGATTTCAGTTGTAATGTGGACTTGCTGAAACAAATTTTAAATATAATAGCTCCTGATTTTAAAGGTAATTTAACCGAAGAACTTTTTGTGAATAATGAATTGGCTATTCTAGGATCTGGTAAGGAATTATGGCAACAGTTTTACCTCAAGGATTTGAAGACAATGCAAATTGTTTGTTCATTTAGGATAATAGTTAAAAATGGGTTTAAAGTTGTAAAGTGTAAGAAACAGTCGGATGGTAAAGTGAAATTTTTATTGATGACCCTAGTGCATACACATCCTGACTATAGAAAGATGGGACTTCTCCAACGCTTTATCTCTTCAGTAATGGAAAATTATCAAAATGAACTTCTGAGTTTGGGTGAAGAAGTTGAATTTTCTTTGCAATCGTTAAAAGAAACAGATTTTGAAATTTATTGGTACTTGTATTCAGTAATTGATCAATACTACAAGAAATTTGGTTTTCAATCATTTGATATGGAATGGTTGGTATTTGATAAGGTTTACGAGGATGGTTTGATTACATTAGTCGAGAAGGATAAGAAGGATAAAAGAAATTATAATGATGATATGGAATTGATATCATTACTTTATGCCAAACACTTTCCAAAGACTGTACAGAGATTATTAACAAGTGAAAAATATTTGTCATTTGAGAATTTTGAAGGTGATAACAATATTTCTGTTAGTTTTCAAAACCACAGTTTAGACTTTTTCTTTGATAGAGATAATTTGATTTGTAACGAATTCAATGCTGGTGAACCAAATAGAGATAGAAGTATAGGTTTAATCATAAAACATTCACACATTGGTAAAGAAACTTTTGTGCTTTTTTCCTGTGATTTAATATGTTCTGGATTATTGTTATCAAAGCTTTTCACAAATTTAGATTCAAATATTAGGGTTGAAAGAAAACTAATCACTAATGATATGGATATAATAGTAAGTCACGTTATCAAGACCTATTTGAAAAATTTCAATTTTTTAGTTAATCATCCAATGTTTGATAAGAATTTTTCCAAAAATTTAAAAATTTCCATCACCAAAGCTGATGTTGTTGCAAAAGATAGAGAAACTAAAGATTTTATAGTCAACGAACTACTTAATAATATTTTTTTAAAGAATGGATCATGGAAACTAGTTCAAAGTAATGAAACGCATTTTTTGCCCATGATGAAAAAAGCAGATGAAGAATTTGGAAATAAAAATACTTTGAAATGGATAAACAATGGAATTTGGTGTTTTGGATAATAATTTCAAATAGATTAAGCGTATATTGTCCGTCCAAAAGGATTATTATATATATTAAGCATATTAACCATATTGCAAAAAAAAGATAATGAAGCATATCTATTAAGCGTAAATTAGCTAATGTTTTATACCACTTTCCCAAACTTCACCAAAATGGCTACCTAAAAACTCTTGAGCTTCTTGAAAAATCTTAGTATCTTCCTCAAATGTCTTATTTTTAACTTTCCAGTACTGCGCTAATGCATCTTTCAATTCGTATAAAGTACTAGCACCTAAGACAGTTGAACCTTGTTTTCCTGACCAATTTTGAATAGCAAATCTTGTGGCTACATCTGCTAACTCCATATTATATTTCTCTTTTAAGTATACGGCCAATTCTTTGCATTTTTGATTCAATTCTGGAGAACAAGGATGGAATGATTTTGTTCCTTGAGAACGTAATAATGACATTGAAAGAATTGAACCGTTATTCAACTTTTTCAAATTTGCATTATTCATAAATTTGTCATAATAATGTAACAACTTGGTATTTTGTAAACACATATTGGAATAAGATAAAACTGAATCCAAACTTCCAATTAAAGGATCATCAACACATGCCAATGCAATCTTGTACAAAAATTCAACTGGATAACCACTAATACCAAAATTCTTTATCAACCCTTTATCTTTTAATTTTCTCATTTCCCTCAAAGCAACTATGATCTTATCTTCTTCAACAAATTCGATATCATGAAGATGTAATAAGTCAATGTAAGAAGTATGTAACCTTTCCAAAGAATTCGCAACTGATTTGTTAATCCATTCAGGTGAATACTCAAACTCATCCAATTGGATTCTACCAACTTTGGTACATATATAAAAATGTTCCCTATGAATTTCACCATTGAGAATCAATTTATTCAAAGATTTCCCCAATAACACTTCAGAAGGTCCATAATAAGGTGAAGTATCCAACGCGTTGATCCCAAGATTAAAAGCATACAAGAGCATATGGTCAATATCCATTGCTTCTGGATCGTTATTGTACTGAGTGTTAAAAACAGCTCCACCCATTATTAATTCAGAAATATCCGATAAGTCACCCTTCACTGGAACACCAGACAGGCCAATTGGCTTTATAATAGATTCATCAATCGTCATTGTACCTAGATTACCCAACAATTACTAATAATTTATAAGTATATTTATTGATTGGTGAAGTTTTAGTGAAAAAAAAAAAATAAAGTGAAAATAGTTTCTTGCTAAATGATCTTATCTATCAGTTCAACTAATAAAAAGAACAATTAAAGTGAAAAATGGCTCCATATAATAATTTTAAAAAGAGAAAAGCATTCCAAGCTGAAGAGGTTAAGAATAATGTTACAATTGATGTAAGTATCGATATTATTTGACTAATATTGATTAAAAAGAGTTTTATTATTAACATTATATAATAAGATCGGTAAAAATAAACAAGTCTCAGTAAGACGATACAATGGTGTTAATTTAGTAGATATCAGAGAATACTATCTAGACAAAGCTTCTGGAGAATTGAGACCGGGGAAAAAGGGTATATCATTGACAGAAGAGTCCTGGAACTTATTAGTCGAAAATCAATCAAAGATTGAAGATGCATTATTGGAATTAAATGGTGGTACGAAAAAGCCAAAAATAAGTAAGGATACCGTAGATGAAGAGGACGAAAAGGAAATTGAAAGAGAAGTTGAAGAGGAGTTAAAAAGACAAGAAGAAGAACAAGTTGATGAAGAAGAAGAAAAACCAGAGTACCCAGAAAAAGATTACGAAGACTCCGAGGATGATGAAGAAGAAGATGACGATAATTTTGAGGATGAAAATGGTGGTGACGATGATGGGGAGGAAGAAGAAGAAGAAGAAGAATCAAACTTTGAAGATTAAATTCTTTATAAACTTTCAATTACGGTTCTTCTTCTTCTTTTTTTTTTTTTTTTTTTTTTTTGGTCTTTTATTTTTGTTGCTGCTGATTGCTGCTGATGTTTTTATTGCTTTAAAACTGTTATTTCTTTTAAGTTTAACTTCATTTCTTTTTCAATGAAAAATGGATTTTTTTTTCTCTTCATTAGAAAGGTGAGCTGCTACACTAAAGATTAGAGTAAAATGTAGAAAATCAATGTCCTTATTATTAACAAATTTTATAATATACAAAAAAGAACTCTAAACAAGAAAGATTAAGTAAGACCTGAAACTCTCTTAGCATAGACATAACATGTAAACGCTAATAAACACATACACAGAAATATACCAAAGAACCAATGTAAACCATCTTCATCCTGACCCGGAACAAGTACATTCATTCCCCATAATCCTGTTATTATATTCATTGGTAATACAACAGTACCCAATATGGTTATTTTTCCCAAGACATCATTCATGTCATTGTTAACCCTTGTCATATCAATATTAATTTGGGCTAAATAATTTGAATGTGATCTTGCTAAAAGTTTCTCGTAATGATTCAAAGATTGAACCATAGTTACTATATGATCTTGAATATCACCTAAATACATCCCGATCTCTGATCTAGGAGCAACTTCCCATTGCTCGTTGCACCTCTTTGCAAATCCTTTAATAACATCAGCTTTTGAACCAAGTAAACGCAAGATCGACATCACACGCTTACGACATTCACCAATTCTTCTTAACATATCTCCCTTATGCTCCCACCCTGTGATTTTTGTTGATGAAGAAGAAGTGGAAGAGATTAATGAAGCCTGCGACTTCGAAGAAACTGAACGACGTGAACGCTTGGATAAAAGAGACGTTTTATCAGAGGTTGAATGAGTCTTTTTGCCATTAGCACCATCATTATACCAAAACGGTTCAATCAGAGATTCGTCGTCAGATTCTGAATCACTAGAATACTCTTCATCAGAATCATCCGAGTCATGGCTATTCATCTTTAAAATAGAATCCTCAATAGCATTAACTTCATCTTCAATACTTTCTATCATTGGAGCAAAAGCATCTGTAATATCATCGATCAACGCATAGCCGATCCAGTCGGCGCTAACAGTTAGATAGTCCCTTAATAATCTTGCCCTTCTTCTAACATTCACAGGATGCGGGGTCGGCGCAAAATGAAACGTTAAAACGGCATCTCTAAAAACAATAATATACATATTTAAAGGCTCTAATTCACCTTCTCTTGGTTTATGTCTATATCCTCCTTTTTGTTTATTTTCCTTTACTATTAATTCCTTTTGCTTTCTCGCAGGTCCATCTGAAAAAATTGAAGATTTCACAGATGATGGTTTTGAATGACGAGAAATATTATTATTTGAAGCTTTTTCTTTTAGAAAAAACAATTTCCTAATCGCTTTTTTAATACCAGATTTATTAGCTTGATGATCACGTTCATCATCAGATATATCATTATTAATTTCCTTACTTGTTAATTTTTTTTCTATTAATTTTTTTTGCTTATATCTTTCATGGACTATGTCAAAAGACCTAAAACAGACCAAGTAATAATCTTTGAAAAGTTCCACTTTTTCTCTTGTCTCACCCAAATAGATATCCTCTGTTGTCAATGGATGAATATTGAATGCCTTTGACAAAACTTTCATTTCTTCTTCAGTAGGATTTAAAACATCTAACCAGAAAGGTGAAACACCTCCCAATTCATCTTGATCCTTGATATTAACAGAAGGGGTTGGTGTTTTATAATTACTAGGAGTATTTGATTTAGAGTTTTGATTTTGTTGTAATGGAGGTTGCTGGGAAGAAGAATTCGTTAAAGTGTGTTCTAATCCATCAGAGGCACTCATTGATGCTTGCTTATTATAACTCATGGAACCATAATGTGAAGCTGAAAACAAATCTGCAAATGATTGTCCCTCTTGTAGTAAACCACTAATAGTAGGTGAATGAATGGTTGATTCCAAATCTTCTCTAAAATAAGTAAAGCGAAACTGTTCAATTAAGTTCTTTGAGTAATCAAAGTTGTTATTAATATTTGCACCGAGTACTTGTGGGGGTAGTGGCGACGCTTGCTTTTGTGGTTTTCTTTCCCATGGAACAACTTTAGGTGGTCTTAATCTACCGTTTATCGGTTCAGTCTCATTTATTCTTAATTTTGAAGACGATAAAACATTAGTGTCAACGGCGGAAACTATAGGATTTTGGAACCCCACAATATTATTATTGCCACTGTAGCTACTGGTACTAGATTTTCTTGTAAACCCAGTATGCTCTTGTTGCTGTTGGTAATCGGTGGTATTGATTTTAGAAGCTTCTTCTAGTTGTTCGAGCTCCTCGCGAGCAAATTCCTCCAAAACTTTCAAGTCTGGCCAAACTTTTTGATGACCTTGTTCATCTAATTCTTCCAATGGGAAACATACATCATCCAATGAAGAAGCATTTGATGATCCTCTAGAACTCGGATTAGAGCCACTAAACTCAAACTCATCTGAAGATGATGAACAGCGGGCATCTTGTTGAGGGGGATTTATATCCTCGTATTCAGGTTCAAATTGTGGTTCAAAAGAATTCTCAAACCTAAGGTGATGAGGAGAACGGTTATGACGGTAGATTTCAAAACTGGCCTTATTCTGGGGTTCTTGTCCTGTTGATCCATATCCAGAAACACCCGTTGCAGTGGCTGGCTTAGTATCAGCTGCCGAAAAATTACCATGATTAGCGCTGCTACTTCCTGACTTTAGATGTTTAGATTCCCGCTGTTGCAATGATGCACCTCCATTATCGGAAATGTCAGGAGTAGAAGAATCACCATCGTTCAGAAAATCGCGTTTATCAATTGAAGATTGTCTTCTAACCCACTGTTCTGCGAAAGTAGGCCTAGTTGCATGTTTTGGGATATATTTTGAAGTCTTTGAAGTAGTTTTCGAGGATGGTAAAGCAGTTTCATGTGACACACTGGAAAGCAGAGGAGGAGAAACAATAGTTGTTCCCAGCAGGTGAGATTTTGACTTGAATCTCGAAGTGTTTCTATTTCCCAGACGACTAAAGTTTGTATGATCTATAAAAGCCCCTACAGCACTTCCTATATTAGCAGAACTTATTGAAGAATCAGAAAAATCTGTATGCAAAATCCCCAAGGCATCAACTTCGCCTTCAGCGTCGTTTTTGTTATTGTTCTTTCTAAAACTTGAATAAGATGGGTTAACCCCCAGTCCTTTGGGATGTGGACTAGGCAAATCTAACGGGAGGTATTTTGCATCATTTAAAGTTGAATTTCGTCTTGAAAGATGCTGAGGTGAACTATGCAAAAAAGAAGTTCCAAAACTTGCTCTTCTCTTAACTCTATGATGATTACTACTTGGTCTATGGCCATGACTATGGCCATGTACATTTTCTTCATGATCACCTCCATGATCACCTATATTTTCATTACTTCTATGATTACTATGACTCTTATCATCGTTATCATTGTTATTGTTGACTGGTAATAGAGGATCAACTTCCTCGTCCTGATTATTTGAAGCAGACATCTTTAACCTTATACAATAACCAATTTATTATTCTCTTTTCGAATAAATTATAACTAAATTGATCAAATGACCATGAGCAAACAATCCTTAGGCTATATTATACTTTAAATAATAATATTATTAATTACTTTGCTTGTCTTGCTTGTCTTGCTTGTATCAATATATATAGCAATTTAAAACATTTATACGATTTTTTCTGTCCTGTTTTTCCCATATGATGCAGCGGCGGTGACCCTGTTCTTTTAGCCGCAAAGCAGAACCCTTGGTAGCTAAAAGGTCCTATCCTAAGGTTTACAGTAAGAAAGATATCGGCTTCAAGGCTAAGTGAAGGTTGCAAAAATTAGGCTGCCTCTCAAGACTTGATCTAGTGATCTGGAAAGATAAGGATATCGGTTTATAGTATATTAGATATCTTTGATGATTTCTAATTTGATGTATAGTTAACACTCTACACCACTATCACACCACTGTAATACCACAAAGTACTGAATACACCCTGCACCAAGTTTTTATTAGCTCCTACACCAGATCTTACACCAGCTCCTACACCAAATCCTACACCACACCTTGCACCACTCTTTGGCATTTCAAAATACTTTCTACATCACTTACACCACATAGTTTACCTCGTACACCTTTTCTTCTTCAAAGATTGATGGATTGATTAATATATCTATTTTACATTTTATTTTTATTAAGATTATACAAAAGGAAAAAACTCCATAAGTTAAAAGCATGAAAAAGAAATAATAATAATAATAATACAAATTGCTTAGTTAATTGGAACTAGGTAATTACTTGGAGCTACACCGACAGCTCCATCGCCGTTCAAGACTTCGCATTCCCACCAACCGTCTTCTTCTTCTATTCCCAAGACTAGCATAATATCTCTTTTCTTAAAGGAGAGTTCTTCGGGTTCTCTGGCTTTGTAAGTATATCTTGCTCTACAGTATCGTATGATTGGCTTTCCTGTGGCTGGTCCTCTTAATGGCAACCCATCATCTCTCAGTAGCGGTTGATGAACTATCGGTGTATTTTTTTTATTGGAAGCAATGGCATCATAAACCATTGATTTGGGTCTTGATTGATGTTTTTGTTCCGGTGAGTCTTTCAATAAATTGGCATAGGCATTTGAAGCAATATATTGAGATCTCGATCTATGTGGTGGTTCTTGTAACAGCAGCATTTGTTGCATGTGCTGTTTCTGCTGTTTCTGCTGCTTATGAGGAGATGAGGGTGCTCCAGAAATACCTCGTATAGATTGTCTTAAAACATTCATATCTCCGTTTCCTCCCATTTTCAAATCCTCCAATGCAGACCTCAACCTATCAGTACCAAACGACAGATCGATCATTGCATCCTCTGCTGATTCATCGGTATGTTTTTTAAGAAACTCATTTTTCCCTTCTTTATCATTGTTTAATGAGGAAAAAGCTGGTAAGGAAATTGCACTATTTCTAATTCTGTGTTGCTGATCCATATTCACGTTATTACTAGGGTTTGCAAAATCAGCTGAAATTTGGGAATTTCTATTTCTTAGTCTTCTTGGTGAATTCCAATGCTTACCGTTCTTATAACTTCCATTTCCAGAAGATACTGTTGTTGGATCAGAATAATGACTGTTAGCTGGGTAAGCAGAGCTTGAAACCGATACTGGGGATATTCCAGAAGAAGCCTCAGATCTAGGTGGTTCTAATCTTGTATTTTCATTTTCGATAAATGTACATGCATCGCTCTCTTGCTCATTATGTGATTGCAGATTTAACATTTTAATATTTTCCAGATGTCTTACCTCAAACGTTATTTTCGAATTTTCCTTTTCACTCAATTGAGGTGGAGTTGGCCTACGAGTAATCTTAACAGTAGTTGAAGAAGGACTAGCTTGTACAGCTGTGGCATCAGATCTGAAATTAGCATATGTAATTTCATTGGACTCTTCTCTCTTATGATTTCTTTCTCCATTGAGATAGTCAATGAATTTAGGAGCAGGATGTATTTCATTTCCAGTACCGTACAATCTTGTAAATTCTGCAATCTCTGCTTTAGCGTCACATTTTTCTAAACTCAATCTCACATTTTCACATGAATTATCATCAGATAAACAGGAAGCTGAGATCAAATTGACGTATTGCCAGACATTTGATCTTAAAAATTTTATTCTTTCTTCTTCTAATTCCTGAAATTTGACAAGAGCTAATCTCCACTCTCTGATCCAGCGTTCGTGTATTTCATTAGATTCCTTTACACATTCGTAATACTCATGACGATATGATTGAACAAGTTGGTTAGATTTTTCAGCTTTTGATGCTAATTTTTCTAATTCTTTACCATCCAATAAATGTTGCTGAGCATAATAGCTTCTGACTTTACCGCTCTCTAGTTCATATTTTTGTCTTGAATGTTCTAATTTATTTGCAAGAGCATCTTTATATTTTTTCAATTTGTCAATATTAGCCTCTATAGTTTTCCTATTAGCCTTGAACGACGAAATGAAGTTTTCCAATGGTTTATATACTTCGTTCACAAGCAGATTAGCCTGTGTGGAGTGGGATTTGGAGATTTGTTGAGTTTCTATTCTTAGGGTCTCAAAAGAGTCTCTTAAATTACCTATTTCTGATGTTCCGATAGTTCTCTTAGCAATGGAATTGATTCTTCTGGAATATTCATCCTCTAATTGAATTCTTTCTTTATAAAAGTTTTGTAATTCCTCGCATGTTTTCTTACCCCATTGCATTTTTCTTTCCATGACTTCTATGGCTTTGTCATCTTTATCCTAAATATTTGAAATGAAAATAAAAAAATTTTTTTTTGAAAAAAAAGATGTTAGTACCATAATTAGTTCTTCCTTTCTTCAAAACTTTAGTGTTTTTCAACTTACCCAAAAGTTATTGACAAAAGCATTATCAATACTAGCAGCCATCTTTACTTTTGACCAAAAAATATAGCTCTAAAAGGTTTTAAAACTTTTTTACTCGTAAATTTCAACTCCGGTATTAATTCTTATTTTTTCTGAAATATAGAGCGAAAATTTCTAGTTGTAAATACTGAATTCAAACCAGAACTTAGAAAGTAGAAGTAGGATCAAGATTTCAGCAAAAAGTTAGCTTTACGAAAAGAAAATGGAATATTTAAATCAAAATCAATACATTGTCAATTTGTAAAAGAAGAAGAGCAAAAGAACTACTAGTACTTTCAGAGAGAAGTGGTTTAATTTCATCTGTTTACATTTTGCCTGTTTGAGAAACATTTCCTCTTTTGTATAATTGGGGCTATTATACACTACTTATATTGATCAACTGTAAAGTTTATCAACTTCAGTAAATTCATACAGAGAATGAAGCAGATATCGGTTTGAATGGAGGACTAAAATTATTTAAGCATTAGTAGTTGTACTTCAAAGCAAATTTTTTTTGGCAAGACATATTATGGTAATACTACAAACCCATAAAAAAATAATTATGGGAAAATGTTGAAAAAAAAATAGCACAATAACGCAATTTATTTAAAAATACATAGTATTCATCAAACCTTTCATTCTCAAAATTTTCATGTTCCCCTGAGATTGCTGATAGCATCTGCAACGTCAAAAACAGTGCCTAGAGCAATTGAAACAAAGAAACTTAATGAAAAAAAATCAAATTAAAAAAAATTAATAAAAAATAAAAATGAAAGGAAAGAAAATAGTTAATTTAACTAATCCTTAATAAATACATTACCGTTTCCATCTTCCTTCAGTGCTGATTTTTCATTCAGAAAAAATTTAAGCAGCAATAGTAACTTCGACATCTACACCTGGTTCAATAGTGATTTGGGTGATTTGTTTGACAACTGAAGCTGGAGCTTGTAAATCGATATATCTCTTGTGGATTCTCATTTCATAAGTATCCCAGGTCTTAGAACCTTCACCATTTGGAGTCTTTCTGGTGTTAATCTTTAAGACTTTAGTTGGCATTCTAACTGGACCTTTCTTGATCAAGTTGTGTCTGTTAGCATTGTTGATAATGTTGTTAGAAACTTTTTCCAACTGCTTAACCTTGGTGGAGATTAAAGTGATTCTAATCTTGTGAACCTCTGGTTGCTCAACGGATTTTTCGTCTTTGATGTCTGACATGGTGATAGTATGTGTTTACTTAAGTTTGACGTTAAGAATCCAAAAAAAATATATATATATTAAAAGGAAACACACATATAATCTTTAATAGTCCATCCTGCCAGACCTACTAGGTGAAAAAAAAAAAAATTTTTTTTTTTTGTTTCTGGTTGTGTGAAAAAAAACAAAAAAAACGTTTTAGGGTTATAACCTAACTAATAAAACCTACATCCGTACACCTTTTCATTTTTTTCTTGAATCCAAAAAGTAAGTGCATCTAGGTACAAATAGTTTCATTTTCAGTATACCGCATTTCTTTGGCTATTATGTGCACCTTCAGCTAGCGCAACTTGTACGCACTTGCTAAAGTGTTATTTTTTTTCGTTTTTATTGTCCGCAGATTTCCTCCGGCTATCGATAAGATCAAATAATCAAAATGCAGACGCTGAAGCTAAGTAGTAAAGTGTATAAATATAAGATGAAGTTCTTTTTTGCTTTTTTTATTGTTAAGTTTTAAGTAGGAGTGATTTTAATAATTGAAAATGACTAAGGAAAATGCTGATTACTTATTGTCGATCAAGTCAGTAAGGGAAACAAATTTATCTACCAGAGATTTACTTTTAACAAATAAACTAAGCAATTTTGATGTAGATTTATCAAAATTACCAAATATTATCAAGTTTGTCTGTGAGACAATTAGATCATCATTTCCTACTGAAGACTCGTTTCAGAAAATACCAGTTCATGGTAGATATCAGCATTTTGAGGTTGGTGGTAAGACGAGACTTACAAATTTGATTGAGCATTGGAAAGAAGTTTTAGGATTATCTGATTATGAAATTTGTAAGAAAATCATTGATTTATTCGTAATTAGTGTATTATTAGACGCAGGTGCTGGAAATGATTGGTCTTATAAAGAAGATGATGGTACTGTATCAAACAGATCTGAAGGTATTGCCATTGCTACTTTCCACATGTTTTCAAGAGGTGTCTTTAGTGATTCTAGCGATTCTAGTGATCCTTATCAGGTCAATGGATCAAAATTAGCTCTGTTCAGCACTGAATCACTTACTATGGGATTTCAAATCTCTGAAAGTAATCCAATTGCTGGTTTTGAAGGCAGATTAAATTTACTTCAAAAATTAGGTAAAACTTTAAGTTCAAATAAAGAAATGTTTGGAATTGACGGTAGACCAGGTAATTTAATAGATTACTTGATGAAATTACCAACTACTACAAAACTCAATGATGACCAATATGAAATTGATCTTGTTGATTTATGGACAGCTTTAATGAATGGTTTAAATCCAATTTGGCCCGATGATGATAGATTAAAGTTTGAAGGAAAGTCATTGGGTGACACATGGATTCTTCAATCTAAAATTAACGAATCTTTACAGAAATATCCAGAATATAAAACAGCTGAAGAACTACCAATAAATTTGAAAGTAGTAACTTTCCACAAACTAACTCAGTGGTTGACCTATTCTCTTTTTTTACCATTATCAAAATTTGGTCATTTCAAGATTAAAAATGAAGAATACATGACTGGACTACCAGAATATAGAAATGGTGGATTATTTGTGGACTTTGGATTATTGACATTGAAATCTGATGTCTTGAAAAGAGGCATTCAATTTCAACAAGAAATTAATGGGAATGACAAAGAACATTATCTTCCAGCCTATTTGCCTAAGGACGATGTCATTGTTGAATGGAGATCGTGTACTATTGTCTTGTTAGATTATATCTTACCATTAGTCAACAAAGAATTGCAAATAAAAAACCCCAATAATAGATTAAGTTTGCCACAATTGATAGAAGCTGGAAGCTGGAAATCTGGTAGGTTGATTGCTGCAAAATTAAGACCAACAACTAAAGGTGCTCCAATTGAATTAATAAGTGATGGAACTGTATTCTAAAAATTAAAACTTACTGATTTTAGAAATTAATAATATAATACATAAATGTTATTTGATTCTCTTCTACAAAATTTTATTCAGTTTATACTACTATACACAAAACCACCTAACAGACTGAACAAAAGCGTAAAAGTAAAACAAAAAATAAAAAAATTAATAAAAAAAAAAAAAAAATAATTAATAGAATTTTAGAAAAAGAAATAAAAAATATGCTCATTGACTTAATTTTACTATTCCTCTTCCGAACTTTCATCTGTGCTCTCATTATCATCACTCGAAGATTCATCTACGTTTGTATTAACATCGACAACACCTTGCCCATTATTATCAAACTGCTGTAACTTCTTTCTAATAGTTTCAATCTGCCTGTTCTGTTCATCTTCACTCAATAATTTCTTCTCCTTTCTAAGTTTTGTAATACCTGTTGATGGTCTACCTGGACCTGATCTTTTCTCCTTCTTAAAGACTATATTGTAAATTCTGGCAATTGTGTCATTATCCAAGACGTCGATATCCAATTCAATTTCATCTTCATTATTCTTTGATAAATCTGGTAAGTTATCTCTTATAATTTTAATAATTGTATTCAATTGTTGTTGAGGTATTCTTCCACTATTGATTAATTCAGAAAGTTCTTGCTTCATTGCGTAAGTAACATGTTCCGCATTAATGACTCCATTAGAACCTGACAGAGTGGATTTCCGCTTCTTCTTGGCACTTCCACTACCATTGGCACCACGTTTAGTCTTCTTTCTCTTCTTTAAAGTTTCTCTTTTCACTTCTTCGTACAAATCACTTTTCATTTTTTCTAAATCTTTCTTCATTCTTTCTATTTGTTGCTCCAAATAGTCAATAGCAGGATTTGTTAATAATGATGAATCTATTGTTAATTCTTCAGGTTCTTCTTCAGATTCTGACTCGGATTCGGATTGCGGTGGTGGAGACAGAGGAGTAATAGGTTTATCCAAGAATTTCTTGCTAAATATATCTTCCATTCTATGTCCCATCATATTAACAGCAGATCCTTCTGGATTAAATTTGTAACAATTGGAGAAAACCAACCTAACATCTTTTTCAAATTCATCTGCATTTTCATATTCATTATTTGATAATTTTTTCTGAACAGTACCTAAATCCATTGGATGTTTAACAATATCAAAGTATGTCGGACAATCCAATGCTACTGGATCCACTGGTTCCATGAATGGGAAAGAAAATGATTCATATTTCTTTGATTGTAATTCTTTTAAAACTTGTTGACAAAATCTCAATTCTGGAATAAATCTCTTCTTTCTTGGTTTAACTTCATACATTATATCTTTTGATTTTGGAGGATGAATTTCTCTTTTTGGTCTTCCATCCACTGCACTTTCTCTTCTAATCTTTGGAATTCCAGACAGAACCAATTCTTCTGGTTGCTTTCTTCTTCCCTTTAAGCCTGTTCCATTTTGTGGTGCATCTTTTGGTGGCATATTGAGCATATGTTTTTCAAAACTTGCTTGAATATTTCTTGCCATCTGAGCAATTCCTGAATCTTTACCGTTAAATCTCTCACAATTAGAAACCATCAAATTGAAATCATCAATAACTTGTTGAGGGGTCTCATACGCATTTACCGTTATTTTTCTTTCAATTGTAGAAAGATCCATTGGTCTCTTAATGAAATTATAGTACAACGGGATATTGAATTTAATAGTATCAACTGGATTTAAAAAAGGTGCAGCATCTTTCAAACGCTTCACAGCCTTAATCGTTGTCAATGCATGTTTTGATTGATGCTTTGGCATCGGATTTGCAGGCAAATTGTTCATATCTGGTTCCGGAGAAGGCTTTGGAGCAGGTTCCATTGTTGGATTCAACCGTTGCATTTCAGCCATGGATGAAGGTTCTTCTAAAGTACCATCTTCAGACTTTACCTCCCCATTCACCTTTGGTTCCAGATCCAACTTTAACGATGGATCTATTATTTGTTCATTACTGCCGCTATTACTATTACTATTACCATTACTATTATTATCATCATTATTATTGTTATTATTGTTATTATTATTGTTATTATTATTATTGTCGTCGTTGTTATTAGTTATCAGTTCTGAGTGTGCTGTTGATGTTGCCATTACCGGAACTTGAGCTTGGCTATCCGTTGGCGCAACAACCTCTTCCGGTTTTGGTGTAGGCAATGACTGCTCGGATATACTTTGATTATCCTCCTCCTTTGGTTTCTGTTCCTGTTGCAGCTTTATAGCTTCACCATTACTAACATTTGCAATATTATTCGATGTTTCCTCTGCTGTGGACATATTCTTTCAAAAATTTTCCTTTTATAAAAATGAAAATATATTTAATTATAATTATAAACCGACGATTACGTAATAAACACAGGGGCTATTTTTCACTTCAGTTTAATTTATCTAATCAAAAATAAAAACAATAGGGCTGTCGCTTAAAACCCAGTGGTTATGAACCCTTTCTGTAATCTTTATTATATTGGATTATGTAAGAAAAAAATATTTCCTTTTTTTTTTTTTTTTTTTTTTTTCACGTTCCTTCCAAACTAGAATGAATCTGGGAATTCTGTTCCTTATATATAAAGTGCATATTGATTAGAACAATTTTTTTAAAGTTACAAATACATGACTAGATTTACGCCCACTTGATAAAAAAATAAAAGTAAAAAAAGTAGTGTTACATCAATTAAAGAAAATTAAAAAATAAAAAATTTTTTCACCACCAAGAGAATAGTAGTGAGTTAGTAAATGAATGCGTTATTGCGAGGAGGAGATAGATAAGACTTGATAATTAAGAAGAAGGATGATTTATCCGAATATAAACATATCTGATACTCTTTGAGTGTTCTTTTTCTTTTTTTTTTGATTTTTATTTTTTTTTACTTTTTTATTGTATAATGTAGATTAAACGAAATATAGAGAAAATTAAGAATAAAATAAACCCGAAAAAAACAGGAGCAAGGGAGATAATGAATGAATATAAGAATATATCAAAAAAAAAAATGGGAAGTCGGGCTCTTTCTTAACTACCGCAAAGAGAGGGTAACTGCGTGATGGCAAATACGCACTATTCTGTAGCATCAACCTGCATATTTGCCACCGTGTTCACAAAGTAAAACAAAAAAAAATATCAGATTTCCTATTCCGGATACGCCGTTTGAGCTTGCTATTAATACTCATACGCTTTAGCCGTATCAGGAAGTTGTCGGTATGATAAACCTGTTGAAAATCACTTTTTTTTAGGTAATTTCCCATTTTAAACAAAACAAAAGTACTACAAAATACTACAACATGTATTTTTTTTTACATGGGAGAGAAAGGGGGGAGGCAGGATAATAAGAAATGGGTATATAGTCAAGTCAAACTCATTTTGAAATCTCTTTTTTTTTTTTTTTGTTCTAAATTCTTTATGAAAATGATTTTTAAGTTGGACTAAAGTTAACTTTTGTTCATTGAATGCATTGAAATTTCTGAAATTTTAATGACGGTTGAAGATGATGGATGATTGATAATCTTGTAAAATATAAGCCAAGAAAGAAATATTATGAATGAGAATGAGTATTGTGCGCACTGTAACAGCGCTTAATGAATTAATCGTTTGTAATGATGACCTTATTGATTGAATATCACTAAACACTTGATATTATCTAGTATCTAGTATTCTTGTTCTTTTACTTTACTTATTGATTGGATTGATCTTGTAGAAAATCGATATGAATGATTGAATCCTTTTTTTTTTTTTTTCTTTATTCAAGGGAAACATTACTTATTTATATAGTAGTATCGTTCAACCATTAGCTGATCACACTCATTGACAAATCTTCCATCCTATGATAATTTCTATTGAACTGAACTTGACTGTAATTTGATCTATTAATATTTTTTTGAATATTAAAGGAAGAAATTCCAAGAAATTAAATATGAAAGCGCGCTTCTTACAGAAAAACACTAAAAAAAAAAAAAAAAAAAAAATCAAAAAACAACCAAAAAAAGAAGAAGAAAAAAAAAAATCAAAGAAAAAATATCGCTATACAATATAGTAATCATTCAATATTTATTATTAATATTTAATATTACCAATAGAAAGTGGGAAAGGTTTATAAGATTTAATTGTTCCTTTTTCAAAGTGTCATCATTGAATTAGCATTTATTCATCTTGTATATTTTTTTTTTTTTTTTTTTTTTTATTTTTTCTTTTTGGTTATTTTTTGATTTTTAATTTAAAAAAATGTCTTCGATCCAGTTATTAAACCCTAAAGCTGAATCATTAAGGCGTCAACAAGCTTTAGAAGTCAACGTTGCTTCTGCTCAAGGTTTGCAAAGTGTTTTAGCTTCAAATTTGGGTCCTAAAGGTACGCTTAAGATGCTTGTTGATGGTTCGGGTAATATTAAATTGACAAAAGATGGTAAGGTGTTGTTGTCCGAAATGCAAATTCAAAGTCCAACCGCGGTTATGATTGCAAGAGCTGCTACAGCACAGGATGAAATTACTGGTGATGGAACTACTACAGTATGTTTATTGGTTGGTGAATTGTTGAAACAGGCCAAAAGGTTTATTGATGAAGGAGTTCATGCAAGAGTTATTGTAGATGGTTTTGAAATTGGAAGAGAAGAAACTTTGAAATATTTAAATGAATTTGTTGTTAGACCAGAAACCATAGATAGAGAGTTATTGTTACAAGTTGCTAGAACTTCATTATCCACAAAAGTTAATAAAGAATTGGCTGAAGTATTAACTCCAATTGTTACTGATGCTGTTTTACAAGTTAAAAATAAAGAAACAAATGAATTAGATTTACATATGATTGAAATTATGTCAATGATGCATGAAACCCCAAAGGATACCCAATTAATTAAAGGTTTGGTGTTGGATCATGGTGCAAGACATCCAGATATGCCAAAACAAGTTAAGAACGCTTATGTCTTAATCTTGAACGTTTCATTAGAATACGAAAAAACTGAAGTAAATTCTGGTTTCTATTATTCTAGTGCAGAACAAAGAGAAAAATTAGTTGCTTCTGAAAGAAAATTTGTTGATGATAAATTAAAGAAAATAGTTGATTTAAAAAATGAAATTTGTGGATCTGATCCTTCAAAAGGTTTTGTTATAATAAATCAAAAAGGTATTGATCCAATGTCATTAGATGTATTACTGAAAAATAATATTTTGGCTTTAAGAAGAGCAAAAAGACGTAATATGGAAAGATTACAATTAGTATGTGGTGGAGAAGCTCAAAATTCTGTTGATGATTTATCACCATCTATATTAGGATTTTCAGGTTTAGTTTATGAATATACAATTGGAGAAGAAAAATTTACTTTTGTTACTGAAAATAATAATCCAAAATCTTGTACTATTTTAATTAAAGGTGCTACAAATCACGTTGTTCAACAAACCAAAGATGCTGTTAGAGATGGTTTAAGAGCTGTAGCAAATGTATTAAAGGATAAGACTTTAATTCCAGGTGCTGGAGCATTCTTTTTAAGTTGTTCTCATTATTTGAATCAAAACGTTTCTAAATTGGCAAAAGGACGTGCCAAATCTGGTTTAAAAGCTTTTAGTGAAGCATTATTAGTTGTCCCCAAGACATTAACTTCTAACGCAGGATTTGATCAATTGGAAACTATTGCAAATTGTCAAGATGATATAGAAGATGGAAGAGTTGTAGGTATCGATTTAATATCAGGTGAACCAATGGATCCAACTGTTGAAGGTGTTTGGGACTCGTTTAGAGTTTTAAGAAATGCCATTGCTGCTGCCACCGGAATATCTTCAAATTTGTTATTATGTGATGAATTATTAAAAGCTGGAAGAAGTAGCTTAAAAGAAGGTGGTGCTGGCGGTGCCGGTGGTCAGTAAATTAATATATGTATATATATATATATATATATATTCATCCATATATAATTTCCTGATTCGTCTTTTCTATCGTACAATACAATAATAATACATTATTCTATATATATATATATATATATTTATGTAATATATGTATGTATCAAACCCAAAACTCAAAACACAATTCCTGTTAGATACTTGCTTTCTGGGTTAAAAAAAAAACGCTCACTTATGTCTTTCTTGTCTTTACTGTCTTTACTGGTTTTCTTCTCTTTTTATGCTTAATTAAAAGCCATCTTGCTGCTGTTGTACGTAATATCTGCAGCCGCATTAACATAATAAGGAAAGCAAAAAATTGGAAAGCTTTTCTCTATGAAGAAATATAAAAGTTTATAGTTTTATAAATATATATAAATATATATATATATATATATGAATTGAATTTTTAATGAAATAATAGTTGGAAAGGTTGCAGGGCTGAATTGTATTTGTGAATTGAATTTGTGAATTGAATTCAAATAGAGCTATTATAATGTCATTGAGTGGGATTTCCAATGAAAATTATGATGATTCAACTATCGATGGTAATGGCAAAGGGTCTAGTACCATTGTTTATGAAGAAAGTTCATCTTCCACTACATTGAATAAAGCTGGTAGTGATGACATTGAAGAAGAAATTCGTGAGACTTCACCTTCTTCTACTACAAAGCAAGAGGCTGTTGTTAAAGTCAAATACTTGGATCATGATGTTTATCTTGATACTTTAAATTTCCGTGAGTCAAACAGACTTAAGGTTCAGATCTTGGTTGTTTTTTCCTTTTTTTTCTATAATGGATTAATTGATCAAACTATTGGAACTCTTGTTCCTAGTTTCTTACAATATTATGAAGGTTTAAATAACTCATCTGTTTCTTATTTGTTTCTTTCGCCGCTCTTGGGTTACATCACTACATCGTTATTAAATGACTATATGCATAAATTGGTTGGATTTCAAGGTACGTTAAGAATTTCTGCCTTATCCAGTATATTATGTTTTGCCTTAGTTTCTTGTAAGCCGCCCTTTTATGGTTTGGTAGTTGCTTATGTCTTTTGTGGTATAGGTAATGGTACACAAGGTTCTGCAGTTAACACTTGGGTAGGTAAATTAAAATACCATAACGAAATAATGGGCGTTTTACATTCTTGTTATGGGATTGGATGTATGTTATCTCCACTTATTATTACTAAATTAGTAGATAATGGTATTAGTTGGAATGTTTGGTATATGGTTTTAACCTTTTTAGGTGTAGCTTTATTAGCATCTACGTTTACTGCTTTTGAGTATGAAACAAGTTGGAAATATTTATTTTTGGTTAGGCAATCTGAAACCAAGCTATCCAATGGTCGTGAAAGCAGTACTTATGAGTACGATGATGATTATGATGACGATTATGATAACGAGGAGGATTGTGGGAATGACGATGGTGATGAAGATGCAGAAGGCACAAGCTTATCTAAATCGAGTTTCCGCACAATTATTAAAAATAAGGATGTTTTATTTTTCAGCACTACAATTTTTTTCTATGTTGGAGGTGAGGTTGCTTTTGGTAATTGGTTATACAATTACTTATTAAAAGTTGAAGACACTACGGGTGTTAAAGCTTCATATATTACTTCAAGCTATTGGTTTGCACTTACTCTTGGAAGATTTCTCTTGGGCCTAGTTATTGGGAAATGGTTTGAAAATAACGAGTACACGGTTGCAATGTTCCTCTGCGCCTTAATTGCAGCCTCTGCATTTTTGTTTGCCTTTGTAGATACGTTGGCCTTCAAAATCTTAACAATTGCACTATTAGGGTTTTTCGTTGGCCCAATGTATCCAACCTCAGTTATCGTGGCCATGAAGACAATACCTTCAAGTGTAATTGTACTTGCCATTGGCTTTATTGTTGGAACCTCAAGCACAGGTGCTTCTGTGCTCCCGTACTCTATTGGCTGGTTAAGTGAAATGAAAAGTATTAATAAAAATGGTAAAGGTTTAAAAGTATTTCCTTGGTTTACTTTTGCAATTTACACAATCAGTTTGTGTATGTGGATTTTTTTCTATATCAAACAATCAAGAAAAAAATTTAAACTTGCTGCTGGAGATGTGGCCTACGAAATGATGTAAACCACAACAGGTGAAGCCTCTCGCTGTTGTTGTCATCGTCGGCCACTCCGGCCACTCCATTTTAGAGCCCACTCTTTTGAGGGCCTACTCCATTTTAGGGGTTAGGAAACCACCCTCTTTCATACCAATTTTCCATTAACTCCTTATTATTCGTTCCCCTTATCTTGATATAATTTGCAAAAGGAAAAAAGAAAAAAAAAAAAAAAAAAACAATTTCCATTTAAGGACAATTTGATTTTTCAGCACGACTGTGCTTAGTTAGTTAGTTTATATATATTTGTGGTATTTGGTTTTTTCTTTTGATTTTATGGTTCTGTTCATAATATATATATATATATATTGAGGTAAAAGTGTTGTATTGGCTTTAGTAGAAGTAGCTATAATTATGGCAGTTAAAAAATTAATATCGTCTTTTAAGAAAAAGGAAAATCAGTCACTGGACGTGGGTTCAATACATTCGAATAATGAAGATGCTTTATCGACAAATAGTAATGGATCGAATAGTTCGTCGACTAAATCATCTTCGAAAAAAAGTAGTTCTAAGCTGCTGAGTTATCTGCAGCAACAACTGCTGGTGCTGCCGCAACTGCAGCGTTTTGGTGGTTCATCGTTACCTGTTACTGGTTCTGGCGCTAGTACTGGCATTGGTTCTAGTGCTGGTTCTACTGCTAGTGTTGGTTTTGGAGCTGGTTCTGGTACTGGTTCTTCATCAAATCCGAAAGATTATTATTCAGATGTACAATCTTCGAATTTCAAAAGTTTCCAGTATTCGTTTAACTCCAATAATAACTCTTTATTTAGTAATAATACAAGAAGTAGGAGAACATTCCGTACTGCTTCTACGGATTTATCATCGAATACTAGTTTTTATAGTGGGAATAAAAAACCACAACTGCAACCACGAGCAGCTATTAGCAGTATAGGACAGCCTTTACGAGTTTTAAATGAACAAGACCTGCTTGAAAGTAATGAGAGCACTGATGAACAAGAAAGTGTTGGTGGAAGTAGTTCTTTAAAGAAAAAATCGTCTTTTATAAGATCAAATGATGAAGATATTTCAGCTTTACCAGCTTCAATTTCTACTTTGAGTATTCAGTCCCAGCGTATTCCTTCTTCATCCTTATCATCTCCAACATCATCATCATCAGCACAAATGACAACCACTCAAGGAAACATTAATACCGTTGATGAAGCTAGTTTGAACACGATTGTGGAAAAAGTTGAGAAACAACTCAAGATTTTATCTGTAGAGTTAAATAATATAATACTTCAGATTAATCAATCAATATTGAATTTTACAAAATCTTCAATTATGGTTGGTGACTTGATTCAAAATACAGTCAACAGTTTAAGTTCTCCTAATTTGAAAAATGGTTTAAAAATTATACCTTTTAATCATATAACTACAACGAATTCTCCTAGTTTAAGAAAAATTGTCAAAATAATATTATATATAATTGATAATTTATTGAATCAAGATGTTTACAATAATTCAAGAGCGTTGATATTGAAAAGTTTTAACGAATTATTGATCAAGTTGAAACTTGTAAATCAAAATTTTTCAGGTACTTACAATAATAATAATAATAACATTAACGATATAGTTAATTACAATGCATTATTACTGCCAAAATTATTTTCAATTGGATCAACAACTAGACCTTTCCCAAATGAAAATAAAGTACAATCGATCATGAACACTTTACTTGAAAAGTTTAATGGTAATAGTCCTAATAAGGATAAATCTTTGTTAGATCAAGAGGGTTCATTCATTGCACCTGTAATGAGAGGTTTTTATAATGAAAACATCAGTGTCATTTCATTTATATTTGGGTTTCCGGAGTTGACAAAGGACCATAAACAAATTGTGAATTTTTTTTATGGATTGATTGAAGATATTCATTTCATGTGTCAAAAGAATTATATAAAATTGGCTAATGATGATGGTTCTAAGAAGTCATACTCGCCTATGTACAATTTCAAGGCTCCTTTCCGTATCCCATCAAACCCAAATGAACCACCAATTTCGCTTTCAATAGCATGTGAAAATTCTACAAACCTATCTGGAACCCTTGGAGGTTATGTTTTCCCAAAAATTCCAAAATCCACTATAAATAGTAAGTTGTTGAAATACCAAAATAGTATTTTTGGTATAACATGTGCACATGTGGTATTAGCAGCTAATTCTCGCAGTGACCATTTGGAAGAAGAAGAATACCCATCGGTTAGTGTTCCTTCACCTGTTTTGATTAATTTGTATAAGAGGGCTTTAAACAATGAAAAAAACAAATATCACCATAAATCGGAAGAACACAATGCTTATGCTAGTATTGTCAAACAAATTGATCAAATATTCCCATTAGCAGAATTAAAAGTCATCTTGAATAGCAATAATAATAGCGTTCAAGAGGAAATTATCAAGAGGAATTTGCCAAGGAATAAATTTGGACAAATTATTTGGGGCGAACGTATCGTTAATAATCAAAGCGGTAAATTATCAGATTTGGCTGTGATTAAGATAAACGACAATGAAAATAAAATCAAATGTTTGAATTACCTCGGTGACGATATAAATTTCAACGAGTATGATCCTTCATTAATGTTTTCGAATTTATATATTAAGAGGACAATTGATTTGAGCACTTTAAACAAGTCTTCAAGAGAAGGAACAAATATAAATGGAGGAGGGTTAGAAGTTTTCAAATACGGTTCTACTACAAAATATTCGAGGGGTGCTCTTAACGGTATCAAGATGGTTTATTGGTCTGATGGAAAATTACAATCTTCTGAATTTGTTGTAAAATCTTCAAACTTTGATAATCTTTTCCCAAGCAGCCGTCATGGTGCTGATAGTGGTGGTGGTGGGGCTGGTTCTCTGGCTGCCCAAACTAATCTTGGATTTGCCTCTGGTGGTGACTCGGGTGCTTGGATATTATCTAAATTGGAGGATGTGGACAAGTATGAAAATGACAATGTTAATAGCTCACGCAGGCCTCAAAACCAACAATATCAGCAAACTCAACTGAAAAGTCCTTTGGATACAATTTTTGAAAAAGTTCAGACTGACTTGTCAATTTCACCTGCTTCGTCTTCTTCATCTGAATCTAGACAACAAAAGCAGCCCCCTAAAACGGGTTTAGGTGTCATTGGTATGTTACATTCTTATGATGGTGAGTTTAAGCAATTTGGATTATTTACCCCAATAACCACCATATTGGATAGATTAGAAGAAGTTACTAGTTTAAGCTGGGGAGTTGTTGGGTGCGATGAGGATTTGGATGATCCACTGAACGAAACGTTGATGAGTGATAATGAAGATGTAGATGCTGATCTCAGTGATGATGAAGACCGGGATGCAGTTTTAAGTAGAAATTAATAAAGGGTTATCTTATCTATAATTTTTAAAAGAGTTTTGTAATTTTAGAGATTACTACAATCAAAGAAATATGATATATACAATCTATTCGAGCTTTACTAAATAAATATTAATGAGGGAAAAAAAAAAATAAGAAAAGAGAAAAAAACCAAACAAAAACACATTTGGGCTGGAATTTTAGAAACCGTCTGTTTGTTTTCCCTAATTTCCCACATTGCTTGCATCATCTATAATGGAACATCTTCTGGATCTGGATTGTGGATCCAGTGCTCACCAACGTATGGGATCTTTTGATATATAGCACGTTTGAAAGCTGGAATGTTATCGGTAAATGTGAAAATACCAAATACAGTAGCAAGACCCCAGAAGGTTAAAACTGGAGTATACGCAAGAAAACCTGCTGAATTGAAACGGCCAAAATGTGGGAGAGTCTTGTAAACTGGTGCTTTAATGTACTATATATAAAAAGCAAAAAAAATTAAAACTAAACTTGTTTTCGTTAGGAATGATAATTCTGTATTTATTATTTCATCTCTTCAAAGCAGAAACCAAAAAAATACATAATAAACACAAAACGAAAACCAAACAAAAACAAATCAAAATTTTTTTTAAAAAAAAGTTAGAATTTCCTCTTCAAAGATAATAGCTATCATAAAAACAAATAATTCATTAACTTACGTGAACCATATTGTATTTGTCTTGTTCAGTTGATTATAATAGTTAATACCACTGTAATCGCTGTTTAACATATATATCTCTTAAAACGAAGAAAAAAAACTACTTAAAAATTGAATAATTTTGGTTGGCTAATAAAAAGTCGTTGCTCCAAAAACTAATTTCCGTATTAGGAAATAACAGAAATTGGAAGTTAAAATTAAAATTAAAAAAAAAAATTTTTCCATTGATAATCAAAAGTAGTGTCTGCAAAGCTAAAAATGTAGAGAGTAGTGTAAATAAGTAAAAAACTGTAATGGTGTAGGGGGTATGTAAGTGGTGTACGTGGTGTTGGAGGTGTAGATGGTGCAAATGGTGTAAAAATGTAAGAAATCTAAGTGGTGTGAGTGGTGTGGTATGTATGTTTTTTTCTTGGGTTGATAAAAAGGGGTAACGGGCCAGACTCTTTCCTATCAACAGCTAATATTAAGAATTACAACTACGAATTACATAAAACGAGTGATACAAATAAACAAGCCTAGATATTAAATAAAGAAGTCACAAATGAAGAAAAATAAAAGATAAAAATTAGAAAAAAATAATAAAAAAAAAAGATCAAATCTTATAAACTTTACCATCACTAACCATTATTTGATTCTTGTCTTGCATCTTATGCAAAGCAATCAAAAATTCATCATCATTAAATGAATTTTCGTCTTCAATTTCAGGGCTACTATTTATTGCTCCAAGCAACTTATTCAATTCACAACTGCTATCGTCGTTGCTGAAAAGATCCGTTTGGTGAATCAATTTTGACATGATCTTGGTGAATATTGTTAACCTAGATGGGGAGATTTCAGTTTGAGCAGGAGGTTGAGTTGCCGTTGACAGAAGCGGTACCAGCGTTTCAGTTGCAATTGGTGCAATTCCAGGTATATCAGAAATTTGAGATCTTTGTAGATCAGTTGTGAGATGTTCAACTTCTTCTTCAGGAGCAGCCTCTCCTTGTGAAAATGTTGTTTCTGTGGTTGATGTCTGTTGTCTTCTCTGTTGCAGCAAGCTTTGTTGTCTTGCCGTGACAGGTTTCGGTACATATCCGGCATCCTCTTCACTTAACACAACATCACTTTCACTTTCACTAACATAGTTTCCTTCTTCTTCTGAATCCGAACTGTCATATTCTTTATTTTTCTCTTCTTGAAGCTTTCTCTTTTTAATCTTCTTTCTTGAATCTTTAACAACTTCTTTAAATAATGAGTATCGTAAAATTTCTTCTGCAACTTTAACATCTTTTGGTTCAACTGTTTGACTTAATCTCACTTTGGCATGTGCTGTTGAAAGACGAATAATTGTTTCCAAAGTTCTGGCTGTGATAGGAGATGTCTTGCTATTATTATTTTCAGCTGCATCATTTCTTAACTCTCCATAAAATTTAACAATCTTCAGAGAAGCCTTGCTAGTTAACACAGGCTTGATTCTTTGTTTTGCATATTGAATATATTTCTTCAAGAAAGAAATCGAAACAATAATTTTTTTTCTAGAGTTTTCAGAACCTTTTAAGAAAATTTTTTCTTCTTCACCATCTTCTAAATTTCCATCTTCTCCACCTTTATGGCTCATAAAAGCCTGTTCACCTGCGCTTAAAGTAGCATTTCTTTTCTCTCTTAAAGGTTCACCTTCTTCATAACCAGGAGGGATATAACGATGCATTTGTAATACATGTTCACTAATTCTTCTATCTTTAATATCAGAAATGTCGTCGGTTACAATAAATAAAACATCAAATCTGGAAAGTAAGGAATCTGGAAGAGCAATGTTTTGCTGTGGAGATTTGTATAAGTCATATTGACCATAAACCGGGTTGGCAGCGGCAATAACAGAACATCTTGCATTTAACGATGTATGGATACCAGCTTTCGAAATTGTGATTGTTTGTTGTTCCATAACTTCATGAATTGCAACTCTATCAGCGTCAGACATCTTATCAAATTCATCAATACAAACAACTCCTCTATCTGCTAAAACCATAGCACCTGCTTCTAATTTTCTCTCTCCAGTTTCCTTATCAGTAGTAACAGCAGCTGTTAAACCAACACCTGAAGAACCTCTACCTGTGGTAGCAATAGCTAGTGAAGCTGTATTAAGAACAAATCTTAACATTTGGGATTTAGCAGTAGAAGGGTCACCAACCATTAAAATGTTAATATCACCTCTTAAATGAGAACCATTTCTTAAGATCTTCTCAGTACCACCCATTAACATTAACAAGATCGCTTTTTTAATATATTCATGTCCAAAAATTGATGGGGCCAAAGATTCTGACAAGATATCAAATATACTTTTTTTCTTGGATAAGATGTTAATTGTCCTCAAAATATTATCGGTAATATTTGAATTATTAGTCTTAATTTCTTTTAACAAATAAATCGAATTAGCAAGAATTATTCTTCTAAATGTTGATGAATTAAATCCGCTTCCTAAACTTCTATAAACACCAATAACCTGAAGTCTATCACCTGGTTTAACCTGATCAGCCAAGTCATCATCAACTATAATGTCTAATGACCTTGGCAACTGACCTGCAGGAGCTAACTCTGGTAATTCTTGTACTGTGATAATTTGATGATCTCTGTATTTGGAAAACCCATATTCAGTAATTAATTTATTACCATCAGCATCTTCCGTTGGATAAATGGCACTCGTTGTTATTGGATTAAATGAAGTGGTTTGGTCTCTATATTCTCTTTGATGGAATCTTCCTGTTGTATCACAAAAATGAACAGATTTAATAATTTTTGGTCTAATTAAAGAAGCCTTGGTAACTATACCTTCAATAGAAACCATTTTGGATAAGTAAGAAGAATTAATAGATCTCGGCGTTAGTTGGTGGTCACCAAATGATCCTCTAAAGGATAAATAAAAATCAGAATCTGCTGATAAATCACAATTAGGGAAATCCATAGGATTATAAATAACCATAATAGTATCTTTTAAAGCTCTTTCAGCTGCTGGTAAAAATTCTGAAGGAGTCTCTAATAAACCAGTCCAAAAATCTTTATCAAAATCTCTAACCTCATCAATAGAAACGCATAATCTTCTTTCACTTTTCATCAACAACTTTTTAATTAATTCTTTATAATCAGTCAGACTTTCTGAAGAATCTAAAAATTCTTGAAATCTTCTAACTCTATCACTAAAGACAACATCAGTTGAATTTTCCTCAATTGTAGTATCCATCTTTCACTTCCTACAAACACTTAAACACCTATCAGCTTATAAGAGAAAATTTCACGGATAGATAGTATCAAAACATATAAATTATATAAATGGTTTTAAAATGTCCTCTATATTTATTCGTTTCTGCATTTTTTTTTTTTTAATAAAAATAAAATATTTCCTCTTTAGGAAAATTAATTAAATTGAAAAAAGACGCGTAAAATTCCAAAATCTTAAAAATTTTGAAAACTTCAGATGAAGTTCAACAACCTTTCAAGTGTTCAACTCATCGGGTTTTGCTTGCTCGATTAGAATAGGATTAGTGTGTTTAATAATAGCATTTCAATTTATATTGAAGAAAGAAAAAAAAATAAAGAAAGCAAAAGTATGAATGTATAAAAATTCCTAAAACTAGTGGATGACAGCAACAAGATCACCTGCTTCAACCATATCTCCATTGACGTGAACGATTTTAATAACCTTTCCTGATTTTGGTGCGTTCACAACCATTTCTGTCTTCATAGCCTCAACAACCACTAAACCTTGACCTTCTTGAACAACATCGCCAACTTGAACCAATGATTTCCAAAATCTACCCGAATACTCGGAATAAACCAATTCTGCGCCTTCTGGAAATTGATCTTCCTCAATAACTTTAGCACCCCCAGATTGAGCCAATTCTTCATTTGCAACTTGAATCAACCTGCTAAATTCTTCTTTCTTTTCTCCACTTTGACTATCAACGAATGTCTTGATTGAATCTATATTATCTTGGATCCAGTCCAAATATTTGGCGTGATCAAAGACAGATTCAACAATGTCAACTTTGAAATGGCCATGGTTAGCTTCTTCGCTGAATTTGTCCAATTCTTCTTCAGAGACTGGGTAGAATTCAACTTGATCAAACGGAGTTAATAACCATGGTTGATTATTAGAAAACTCTTTGGAATGCTCACCAAGTGATAACTTGTCCCAAATTGGTATAGTTCTTCCAACCAATTGATAACCTCCAGGAGATTCCATTGTATAGATACACATGTACATACCACCAATCCCTACAGTACCGTTAGGAGTAAAAGTTCTCGATGGATTGTACTTTGTACCAAGAAATCTATGACGAGGATCTAATGGAACAGCACAAGGAGCTCCAAGGAAAACATCACCAAGACCCAAGACAAGGAATCTTGCAGAATATAACATGTCCTTAACATCTGATCTTTCAATCCCATTAACACTAGCAATGAAATCGACATTATTTGGAAGCCAAGGAGCATTTGATCTAATAGTTTCTTGATAACGCTTAACCGCATCTAAAGTCTTTTTATCTTCAAAAGCCATAGGCAATTTGATAACTCTTGAAGGAACACTCCATTTATTAACGACTGGTATTTCCTTTTCATAGGCAATCAATGTCTTTAGTAACATCTTTTGTGAAATCTTATATCCATCAAATTCAACTAAAACTGATCTCACACCTTGAGACATCTCAACTATACCGACAGTTTTGTTGAAACTGACCAATTCTATTAATTTGTGAACTCTATAAGACAAATTTAAATCCATAACATTCTCTCCATACTCTACTAAGATATATCTGTCACCAGCTTGACGGTATGTGACCTCCGGTGCACTCTCGGAAACTTTAATTCTATCAAGAACTGGATCTTGCGGTTTCAGCAATACATTTGTTAAGTTTTGCGTTAGTTCCCCAGTCAAGCGTTCGATATTAGTGTCTTGAGCCTCTTGTAATAAACGAGCACTATCATAACTTATTGGAACAAACTGGATGACATCACCTGGTTTAACTTGACCAATTTTCCACATTTCAGCTTGGGATACAACTGCTTGGCAAACAAATCCACCCAAAGATGGTCCATCGCAAGTAAGAATAACAGGTTCATCACCAGTAAAATTGATAGCACCTAATGAGTATACGTAATCATGTGCATTTGAAGGATGCAACCCTGCCTCGCCACCATTAGCTCTTGCCCATTTAGGTTTTGGACCAATTAATCTAACCCCAAATCTATTGGAGTTATAATGGACTTTCCAGGTTTCAGAGAAAAATTCTTCAATTGATTCTTGTTTAAACAAATCTGGAGCTCCATGTGGACCACAAGTAACTCCAACTGTCCATTTCTTAGAAGGATATTCAGGGATCAAAGATTTAGGTGCTGCCTGTGGTGCATGAGTTGGAGAAGGTAAAGTACAAGCTGGCAAGCTTGGATCACCTAAGAATAAGACATCACCTAACTTCAACACTCTACCGTTATAACCACCCAAGTTTCCTAAAGCAAAAGTAGATCTAGAACCCAAGTACTCCGTGACATCAATTCCATCCCTGATGGCCAAATAAGATCTACATCCGGAGATTAATTTACCAATAGCTAATTTGTCACCTCTTTTCAATACAATTGGCTCCCACATTTGCTTGGCAACTCCATTAACTGTAACTGGTGCTTCACCACCGGTAACACTTACAATAGCGTCATGATGGAAAAGTAATGAAGGACCATTAAGTGTAATTTCAATCGCTGGAGCTTTGTTATGATTACCCACAATTCTGTTTGCTAAGCGAAATGCGTAAGCGTCCATTGGGCCAGATGGTGGCACACCAATACGCCAAAAACCAGTCCTTCCTGGATAATCTTGTACTGTTGTATAAGCCCCTGGAGAAGTTATTTCAAAGGCCTTTGCCTTATAGTCGTAAGTGTCTAATATTTTTGTGTGCATCTTAACATTTTCAAACATTTCTGAATTAGCAACTGATCTCAAGTAGTCAATATTGGTAATACAACCGTAAACGACAGTTTCATTTAATGCCCTTCTCAATTTGTTCAAGGCATCAGCACGATCTCTACCATGAACAATGATCTTCAGCAATGTTGGATCGTACTCAGCTGAGACAACTGTACCCTTTTCAACCCAACCATCAATTCTAGCCCATTCTGGAAATTTAACCTCAGTAATTTGACCTGGTGAAGGCATGAAATCTTTGACAGGGTTTTCAGCATACAATCTTGCTTCCATTGATGCACCGCTAACTTCGACTTCAGTCTCAAAGAAATCACCTTGTGGTAAGTTAGCGCTGATATAAATCATTTTTTCGATGATATCCAAACCAGTTACCAGTTCGGTAATTGGATGTTCGACTTGCAATCTAGAATTAACTTCTAAAAAGTAGAATGCTTGTCTGCGTTCATCATATATATATTCAACAGTAGCAGCACATTTATAATTCATTGATGAAATTAACTGTTCAGCAGCTTTTCTCATTTCTTTCCTAATACTTACTGGTAAATTTGGTGCTGGTGTTTCCTCAATAATCTTTTGGTTACGTCTTTGTAAAGAACAGTCTCTTTCTCCTAAAGCAATAGCTTTACCAAAACCGTCACCCAAGATTTGAACTTCCACATGTCTTGCCTTGTCAACAAATCTTTCAAGGAAAACACCTTCATCTCCAAAATAGATTTTTCCCTGATGTTTAACCGTGTTGAAAGCCTTTTCTAAATCTTCTTCTTTATCTACTTTTTGCAACCCTATACCACCACCTCCGGCTGTTGACTTTATCATAACTGGGTACTGCAAAGATGCAGCAATCTCCTTAGCTTCAGCAGCAGTGGATACCAATCCTGAACCTGGCACTAATGGGACACCCGCATTTTTGGCAATTTCTCTTGCAGAATGTTTCAAACCTAATTTCCGAATAGCATCACCAGAAGGTCCAACAAAAATAATTCCTTCTTTGGCTAATCTGTCTGAAAAATCAGCATTTTCAGAAAGAAACCCATATCCAGGTATAACAGCCTCAGCGCCAGTTTCCTTACATGCTTTCACAATCTTGTCTATAGAAAGATAAGTTTCAGCAGCAGAGACACCATGCAATGGAACTGCTGTATCAGCCATTAAAACATGTTTTGCATATTTGTCTGGCTCTGAATAAATGGCAACAGATTTGACTTTCAATTTTTTCAAAGTTTTAATTATTCTAACTGCAATTTCACCTCTATTTGCTACAAGAACAACATTGAAAGGTTTCTTTGATGCTTGTGACTCAATAGATTTTATATAAC
Source organism: Pachysolen tannophilus NRRL Y-2460 (assembly GCA_001661245.1). Classification (NCBI taxonomy): domain Eukaryota; kingdom Fungi; phylum Ascomycota; class Pichiomycetes; order Alaninales; family Pachysolenaceae; genus Pachysolen; species Pachysolen tannophilus. Next base: position 507,098 of record KV454013.1, read on the forward strand.
TTTTCCATCCACCAAATTCAGTAATATCCTTTGTTCCTTGTTGAGTGTATCCAAATTCTTCACAAATAAAAGATTTGACCCATTCACCTGTTTCCAACTCAACAGAACCAATACCTAAAGGTTCAGGTACCATTTCTATAAAGTCACCAAATTTTTCCTTTGGAATTGAATAAACTTCCAACTGGATATGAGAGCCAATTTCTTCGGATACTCTTCTTAAACCGGGTTTAGCTATGGGTCCAGCGGTTGGTAAAGCATACAATCTATACTTCTTTGAAGTCTTTGGTGCAGAAAGTAAAGTGGCATTAACTTTCTGTAGTTGCCAATTTAACTCCATACCTGTTAAATGAGCTCCAACAACAGCTAACTTTACTGAATTTTTCAAATCAGGTTTTGGTATATTTGGTAATAATTCATCTCCAAGTGATGAAATTGTCTTTGTAGCACCCAATGATCTTTGATTTGAGAATGATATTTTTAAAAATCTATTTGCAAATTCTAATAAAGCGTAATCGTTAAATTTTTCAGAAATTAAAGTGATACCAAATGGTAATCCATCAGGTCTAAATCCTGCTGGAATTGAAAGAGCTGACATATCTGCCAAATTAACAAAATTTGTCCATGTACCTTGTCTTGAATTGATTAAAATTGGTTCTGCTAAAACTTCTGCAATTGTTGGATTTAAAGGTGATGTTGGTACAACCAAGAGATCAACTCCTTTTAATGCTTTTCTAACTTTTTGTAAGATCCCTTGTCTTTTGTATTCATAAGTAAATGCTGTAGCAGCATCAAATTTTGCTCCACCTTTAACTATAGTAGTAACTGTTGGATCCAAAGTCTCTACTGGAGGGTTTGTAGCATAAAAATCTTTAAGTGCTGTATATCTTTCAGCAACCCAAGGACCTTCATATAAGCATTTTGCTAAATCTAATAAAGGTTGGAAATCAATAGAAACAATATTAGATCCAGTTTTTCCTAAATTTTCAATTGCTTTATTGAAAATTTTTGGGTTTTCTTCTTCACCAAACCATTCTAATTTTGTTGGAATTGCAATATTTACTTGGGAAGGTCCAAATTTTTGTAAAGGATTTAAAGGCATTGCTCTAGAATATTCATCATTTTCAAAATCTGGTTGTGCCATGATGTTAAAAGTCAACTGTGCATCTTCTAAAGTCAATGAAAAGATGGAAACACAATCCAAAGAATGACATGCAGGTACAACACCTTTTGTTGAAAAAACACCAACTGTTGGTTTCAATCCAATTAAATTGTTCAAACCAGCTGGAACTCTACCCGATCCAGCGGTATCTGTTCCTAATGAAACTGGGACTATACCCCTTGCAACAACTGAGGCAGAGCCTGCAGAAGAACCACCAGAAACATGCTTACTAGAAAAAGAATTTGGAGTTATACCGTAAGGTGATCTGGTGCCAACTAAACCAGTAGCAAACTGATCCAAATTTGTCTTACCTATAACTATAGCACCAGCTTCTTTCAACAACCTAACAACCGTGGAGTCCTCAGTTGGGGTATATGCAAAACTAGGACAAGCCGCGGTTGTTGGTAAATTTTTAACGTCAATATTATCTTTAACCGCTATTGGAACACCATATAAAGGTAATTCTTCCTTATGTGACTTTGATTGCAAAATATCCCATTGATGCAACAATTGTTCTTCTGAAGTTAACGATATCCAAGCAGGATCAGCAGGTGCCGGTTTTTGAGTCCTTAATACAGATAAAAGAGTGTTAAAAGATTCTTGAGGAGTCGAATCTTGATGGAACTTTACCCATTTTTCAATAGTCCAACCTATTGTATTAATACTCATAATCAATTACAAATAATTTTTTTACTTTTAAATATTTCAATTTATGATTAGCTCTCAAACTAGAATCAACAACAACAACAACAAAAGAAGAAGAAGGGAAAAAAAGAGAGCAGAAACTTACAAATTTATATATTTCTCAATATCCATTGTTCAAACGTTGATTTGATAACGACTTATCTGCTGCTTACTGAAAACAGCTTTTTGACCGCCGTTATTCTCGCCGGATAAAAATCTACTCCGCAAAGGAGAAGTTTCCTAGGAAAAGTTTCCAAAAAAAAATAAAACCTTTTCCTTGACGGTAGAAATATGTAAAGTAACGCCGAATCTCTCTATCTCTTTCTCTTTCTCTTTCTCTTTCTGTTTACTATCAAAAATTTTTTTCCAGTAAATGTTTTTTGTTCGCGGAGAAGATTTGGTTTTCTTTTCCAGTCGCCGTTGAAGATGGCCGCAAAGTTGCGGCCTGGATGCAGATATGATGACGAAAACGACGAGGAAGATGTGTTAGTGTTTGATAGAGGAAATGCCAGATCTTTCGGTCAACCGAAAAATCTGGATGTTATGTATATGAGGTGCTTGTTTTAGTTTGGATAAATACTTTATTTTTTTTTGGTTTTTTATTTGAGTTCGGAGATGGCCAGAACTGATATGCAAGGCAAGAAGTGAAAGATATCAAGTAAGTACTCAGACGGACCCTGGGACCTGATCTGTGATGCCGTCAATACCGACAATACCGTCAATACTCATAATCAATACTCGTAATCAGTATCTCTATGTCTTTGTCCCCGGTTGATTATGTAAATGTGGAAATGTATATTATAAAATACGCTATAAAAAAAAAATTCTTCTTTTTTTTTCCCTCTAGAGATTCCAACGATATTGATCACATTAAGTGTGAATTATGAATTAATTCTAGTAATAAACAGTGGTTCGAAATATTTTCTTTTTTCCTTTTTTGCTTTTTCTTCATATTAATTTATGTGCTTCTCTCCAAACCATTTCTAATTTATCTCTTCTGGGTAATAATTTTGGAAACACAATAATTAATTGAAACCTATCACCATTAACTTTATCATTTTGATTTTGGAAACTTTTCCCTCCACCATGATGATCTACTATGATACACATGTAGTATATTACTTCGAACCCTTTAAAAGCTTCATTTATCACTATATCTACCACTTTATCCATGGTTATAAATTTTTTAGTAGAATGTTCCATTTTTCTCAATAACAGTACAATTATAGCTGAAAAATAACCAGAAAAAAATGAGGGAAATACAGGTAATGGTAATACTAAATGAGTTTCTAATTGAATTCCAACCTTATCAATGATCATTAATGATTCCTTATGAATTAAACATGATGAAACCAAAATTTTAAAACTTATAATACAAATAAATAATGGAATAATAAAATAATGGAAAACTCCAATAAACGATATTACACTATTATAACGAAACCAACACAGTAAAAAATATTTGAAAATAATTGAAAAACATACAAAATTAATTATTAAAGCTAGTAATAACTTGACAATTCTTAAGAAACTTGAACCTTTTTCAGATGTAATTGTAACTTTTGTATAGTTACCATGCTCATTTTCTTTCCGATCTTTAAATGATTTAGATGTACCATTCAATGAAACACAATCAAAGTCGATAGTATAATCTTTTTTACCACCCATCCATCTATTATCTTGTACATGTATATAGATATAGATATATATATATATATATTTATAATTATATTTATATATATATATATATATTATATTATATAAATTTGTACTATTATTGATTTGATGTAATCTTTTATTTTTTTTATATATATATTTATTTTTCACATAAAATACTATTATTTATCCCAATATATAAAATTATACAAAAACAACCCAAATTTTATAATTTACGGTTTATTCGAAAACCTGTTGCTCCCTCTTAGTGTTACTGTCAACTGTTCCAATAACAGTTTCATTCCTTCTCAACTCTGCCAATTTCTCATCTCTTGTCATTGGCTTAACTCCAGTCCTCAGTTCCCAGTCTTTCTTTCTCAAAAGCTCTGCATCTTCTTGTTTCTGCTTTTGATATGCTTCCTGCATTTCTTTTAACTCTCTTTCGTGTTTCTCCTTTAGCTCTTTTAATTCATGATCGTACTCTGCTAAAGTTTTAAAACTTTGGCCAGTTTCTTTGCAATAATCTCCAAAATTTACTGGTAATTTCCTAGATAAAGCTAATTCAACTATATGAGGATGTTTTTTCTCTTCAGTTGAAAATTTGGATTTGATTTGTCTTCTTGTTCTATGAGGGAATAATTGAGCTATGATGTTGAAATCAGTTCCCCAAGAAGAAAGTGCTTTGTAAAAACCAGCAAGTTCTTGTGAAGTCCAACGATCTGTAAATCTGTTCTTGCCATAAGTAGCCGACGTTATTGGGTTTTCAAAAATATTTGCATTTTCTTTAACTCTGTTGTTGTTATTCGAATCTCTTTCGTGTCTATTAACGTACAAAGATTCATCGTCAACAGCTAACTCACCTGTTGTGCCAACTTTCAACTGAATTGCAGAATTTGTTGTCTTTGAGATGGCCCTTTCATTCTGACCGTCTTCACGTTCAATTCTCCTACGATCTTCTTTAAGTTGTTGCAGCTCTTCCAATTCTTCATCATAGTCTTTTATTGGACGTCTTTCAAGTCGAGCCTTCTGGCGTTGTTTTCTCCTCAGATCTTGACGGTCTTTCCTTTTCTTTGCGGCTTCTTTAACCAATTCAAAATTTTCAGAAACAACTCCAAGTGGTAATGTCTGTCTACACAACTCTGTCATTGTGATAGAATCCTCATCTATTTTGAAATCCTCTAATACATTGGTATCATTTCTGAAAAAAGCTTTTGGAATTTGTGATAAATTGTTTATAACAAATAATTCATTGCTTGGAGTGTACTCATCAAGAGGAACTTTTCTCACCACATTTAGCTGTCTATCAAGAATATATTTAAACTCTTGTTCACCGCCAACATCAACATTTGTTACGTGAACTTTACCAGTACTATCAATTATTGATGTACCACCTTCCCTAACTACCGCGATATCTTCCTCAGGTTCAGCAGAAGAATCTGCTGTAACATAAGCATCATCTCCATCTTCTTCTTCATTGTGATTATTTTTAATTTTCATTTTATTGTGAGCTTTTGTCTTTCTCTTTTTCGGTATATTTGAACTTGAATCATCTTCACTTTCGGTGCCAGCTCCAACCAGTGGTGCAACTACCGTAGCAGCAGCCTTGCCAAGTGTTTGCCCTTCCTCTTTTTCTTTTGATTTCCTTGTTGTATATTTACGTTTTGAAAGTTTACCCACCACTCTATTTCTATTTCTTGCTCTTGCAGGAGCTGTTATTGGAATACCAATTTTAACTGGTTCATCAACCGCGACTTTCAAATTTTCATCAACCAGCAAAGTAGCATCGTTATTGCTACCATTAGTAGGTGGTAAATTTGTAAGTTTCTTGGCTGTCAAACTTGCCCTTCTTAATAAACCTCCAGAACCCAATCCAGATGTGATTGAAGATAATCTTCTCTGCCTCTGTATATTTTCATTTAACGACAGTCTCCCATTGGATGGGGAATTATAATAGGTCATTGTGATCAGTTCTGTATTACCACTCGTACTCAAATCTCCCAAATTATCAACCTTGGTAGGTTCACCTTCATTTCCATGTTCTGGCGCAACTTCTTCTATTGTTGTCTTGCTAATCAATTTATCATCGGTATTATTGTTATTGTTATTGTTATTGTTATTGTTATTGTTGGATTTCTCAAAAATATCGGTTTTCAAACTCCCAAGCACAGATTGCTGCAACTCACTCAGACCTTCACCTGGAAACCCCACTGCCTTCTGTGGTGCTGGGCTAGCTGTCTTTGCTGCAGATGGAGTAGCAGTACGAGACTGTTTCCTCTGCGTCAACTTTGGAGTAAAACGGGTATTGGTTTTTTCTATAAAACACGTTAGTACTTCTTAAACTCTCTCAAAACTCAAAACATGTATTAAAAAGCTACACTTACTGACAATACTACTCATCTTCAAACTACTACGGACTTGCCTAGCTAGCAATCAATATGAATATTCTCAAGTTTATAATAAATATTTATATAATTTGTTTAAATAAAAATTTTATTTCTTTTTAATTTTTTATTTTTTTTTTTTTTCACCTATTTTATCTTGTATTGAAAAGTGAAAAATTCCCTTAACTTTAAAGATAATACTGTTAAAGGAACAAGGTTGATAAATACTATAAAATGAGCTTATATAAAGAAGCAGAGCAGTTTCTAGTGTCTGTTGGTTCCAAGCCAAATGGTGGTTCTTTACAAAATAGGATATTTGAAGCTTCAAATAATAAGAAAATAAAATCAAACCCAAAACAAGTTTATGCTTTAGTGGTATCGACTCTCAAGTTCAAGCCATATATTCAAGAGATAGTCAAGAAATCCAAAATTTTGAAGGTAGAGACAAAATTGAATGAGAGATTATGTTTGTTATTGGTTCATGATTTGCTATTTACTAAAAATGGTAGAATTCAGTGTGGTAAGCACCCTTTAAAAGACTCAGTTTTAAGACACAAGACAAGGTTGAATGCAGAATTTATCAAATTGAAATTAAAGCATAAAGTAACAGATATAAATGAACTAGAAGTGGGTGATATTGTGGATAAGGATCAAACACCGGTTAGGTGGTTTAGGTGTAATACTATAAAGACAACAGCAGAATCTTTATTAAAAGAGTTTCAACACTTGACAAGAGTTTACTCTATAGAAGAACTTAAACTTGGTACCATTTACCATGATATTTATATTCCAAATTTGTTTGGAGTATTTCCGCGGGAGAAAATTACCAATACAGATGCTTATTTGAAAGGAAGGTTGATTATTCAAGATAGAGCATCATGCTTTCCAGCATATATTTTAAATCCTAAGCCTAACATCGATAAAGTGATCGATGCATGTGCAGCTCCTGGAAATAAGACAACACATCTTGCTTCTATTTTACAAAATGTTCCAGGGTCAATAATAGCTTTTGAAAAAGATGTAAAAAGAGCAAAAATTTTGAAAACAATGTGTGATAAAGCTGGTGGCCTAAAATGTATCTCAGTTCAACAAGGGGATTTTACTTCTGTAAATCCTTTAGACTATCCTGAGATAACAGGGTTTGTAGTTGATCCATCTTGTTCTGGAAGTGGGATATTTGGACGTGCATTATATGATGATGACTCTGAACAGGATTTAAAAGAAGAAATTGATGAAAATAGATTGATAAAATTATCTGGATTTCAATTTAAGATAGTTAAACATGCATTAAGCTTTCCTAATGCTAGAAAACTTGTTTATTCAACATGTTCCATTCATGCCCAAGAAAATGAAAGAGTTGTGATTGATTTGTTAAGAGATCCAGATGTTATTAAGAATGGATGGACATTATCTACTAGAGAAGATGTAATTCCAACTTGGGAAAGAAGGGGTTTTGTTGAAGAATTTAGCAGCTTTGGAGAAGATGCTGTTAAATTAGCTGGTGGGTGTATAAGAAGTTTACCAAAAATTGATGGAGGAATAGGATTTTTTGCAGCATGTTTCGAAAAAAAATAATATATAATTTCATTTATATTTGCATTATATAGACACTTAAAATCTTTTAATAATATCTTCAACAACTTCTTTAGTAGATGAAGAACCACCCAAATCTGGTGTAATAATTTTGTTTTCAGATAAATTAGCATCAACAGCTCCATAAATCTTGGCAGCTGGCTCAGCAAATCCCATAAATTCTAACATCAATGCTGTTGATCTAATAGTAGCTATTGGGTTTGAAATTCCCTTACCTTCAATATCAGGAGCCGAACCATGACATGGCTCACCAATGGCAAAGTTTTCACCAACATTTGCTGAAGGTACAACACCTAATGAACCAACAAGTGCTGCAGCACCATCTGAAAGTAAATCACCGTACAAGTTTGGTGCAACAACAACATCAAAAATCTCTGGTTCTCTAAACATTCTGTAAACCATTGAATCTACAATTTGCTCTTTTAATTCAACTGAGCTAAACTTCTCAGCATTTGCGTTATAAAAATTTCTAATGGTTTCTCTAAATAAACCATCTGTTACTGATAATACATTTGATTTATGGGTGATAGTAACCGATGGTTTTTGATGTAATGAAAATCCACCAAGTTCACGAACTTTTTGTCTTTGTAATGCAATTTCAAGTGCAATTTTACCAATTCTTGTGGTAGCATTTTCTGAAATACGTTTTATAGCTTCAGCAATTTTTTGACCATCTTTTTCATAAATTTTTTCTTCTTTAACGTATAAATCTTCAGTATTTTCTCTTACGATAACCATATCAACTGGTCTACCAACACCTTGAACTGACTTAACTGGACGAACATTGGCGTATAAACCCAATTTCTTTCTTAAAGCAACAATTGGTGAAGAATAACCAGCAACTTTTGTAGTTGGAGATGAAACAGCTCCAAATAATGCACCATCACATTCTTTTTGTAAAATTTCAACTGTCTTTTCAGGTAATGCTACTCCTGTTTTTTTAAATAATTCAAAACCAGCATCTAAATTAACAAATTCAAAATTTAAACCATATGAAGAAGGTAAGGCTTCTAATACTTGACGACCAGCAGGAATAACTTCTCTTCCAATACCATCACCAGGTATTAACCCAATTTTTAAAGTTTTACTAACACTCGTTGACGAATAAGAACGTAATTGTCCTTTTGATATCACTCTCAACATATTCAATTCTTAATATTTACCAATGAAAATAATAGAAAAAATATATATATATATATATAATATATAGATATATATATGGGCAATCATATTTTGGAAACTGAAAAGTTTGGAAAAGGTGAAAAAAAAAAGTAGCCTGTTCGGGCCTATATCGCATGAAATACGTGCATAAAGAAGATACATCATTAATACCGTAAATTTAAAAATTGAATTCTTGTGATTTATGAACCAAGAAATAAAGATTCTAAGGTCAGGGTTGAATAAACTAAACTAAACTTTTGAAATTATAAAACATTGTTGAGCAGAAACTGAAATGGTTGAAATCTTTTTTTTTAAAACTTTTGCAAATACCACATTATGGGCTGGTATATACGGCGAATTACTGAAATGTAGATTCTCTTATCGAAGTCCCTATTGTTGTGAGAGGAACAAACTGTTGAAAGGTCTGATAAACTATATTTAAAATAATTTGAAAAAATTGGCTTGTTCCTATTTTCAATTCAATTCGAATTTACATTAAACCTTTTTATTGCGTAGTCTGACAAGTTTACAAATTGCAAATACTCTGCTGCATTTGTGATAAATAGTCCATTATTTTGAGTTGGTGCTTTGAGAACTCTAAGTAATTGAAAACACAAGACATACGTCTAAGTCTTAAAGCAAAGAGAAGCCAGAGATTAAAAAAAAGCAAAAAAAAAAAGTTTAAATTTAATCAATGATCAAACCTAAAATGTTTATTCCTAATTACATCTGTTATTATACATACCATTGGATTTAAAAGCAACTGGTTTATCAATTTTTTTGAAAAATATCTATCTTTTAATCAAATAAAACCCCAAAAATATCCTTCACTACATCTTGCTTTAGAATAAGACTTTATCTAAAAAATCAAAGTAGTAAAAGAATTTAAAAGTATCTTAAAAGTTGCAGCTGTTACCCCTAAACATAAATGTGAAACCCCTAATCTTATACGACACCTGACGTCCTCTAGTGGTAGTCAGTGTCATGCCAAAAAAATAAGTAAAAAAAAAAAAAAAAAAAAAAAGTAAGTGTAACATAACAGGGGCTGCCTTAAAAATTTTAAAAAGCCCTCCAAAAACAGGAATCCTAAAAACCGCCCCTTATGTTTATATTAGGGGCGGTTTTATATTTAGGGGAGGCCGATTTTCAAGATTATTTTTTGGGGCTGTAAGAGCTTTTGAGCATTTTAACGAAAGAAAGAAAGAAAAAGCTAAAGAAAGCGGAGAGAGGAAGATATACGTATAAAATTATATTGAATTGAGTGGTTTTTAGATGTCAATCATATTAACGATATTTATGAAATAGAAGTTAATAGAAGTTTTTTATATGATAGAAATGCGTTCTTTGAGTTTCCAAAGATCTTTTAATTCGTTTTCGAAGGTTTGGAAATCATCATCAAAGAATACTAAAGATATAATTGATCATAAATTTACTCATATACGGAAGGATATACAACATGATTCATTAACTGATTTATTATTGGATATAAATAAGACAGCAAATATTTTGCATAACCCTTCTGATGTGAGAGGTTACTCAAGACCGAAGCTGAGTGTTGTTTCGAAAGAGCCAGGAGAGATTTTCCATAAATTGAGTGGTGTATTTGATCATTTAATTGAAAAAGATACATTTACTCATAATAATGTTAATAATACATCAACTTCAACATTATCTGCATTACAAAAAGGAATTCAGTCTTCTAATGTATCACAGGAAAATAATTCAAGTATTGCCAAGACTGTAACAAAGATGAAACTTTCTGATTTTAGTGATCCAAGTTCAAATCCACATTTAAATCCTGAATTAAAAATAACTTCTACTAATACAACAATTATATCAGAAACAACTCATAGTAAACGTCAGTTACATGATTTGGATAAGAAAAATCGTTTGGTAAGTAAAAAAATTGATGATCATCAAGTATTCACTTCAAATGCATTTGTTAAAAACGAACAAAATTCTCAAATTAATAATAATCAAAAAAAAAAGAGAAAACCTCCAAAAAATAAAACTTATGTTCGAAATTTAGATGCTTCCAGTAATACTACTACCACAAATAATAAAGATGATGTACCTTCTGATGATGTGAGGTTGCTCTTATCTTTATTAGACAGAAAATAATAATAATAATATTTTTAATAACGAGAAATAGAGAGAATGAAAAAAAATATTTCGAATTTGGGTTTGATAACTTTCTAGACTAGTCATGATTTTTTAGAGCTCTAGTAAAATAATGAGGGTTTACATTTTTTTTAGTAAAGTATTGAAGGTAGGGGAATTAGATATTTTTTTTTTTTTTTGTTTCATTTCATTTTTCATTTTCAGGTTTTCCAATTTTGTTTTCATTTTTGTTTTTTACTTAATGACTTTTGTTTTATGTCTTTGTTTATGTATTCAATTTACTTACGGGAAGTTTAAAGATCCCATATCTTCCATATCTTCACTAAAAAAATAAATCTCAGTGTTGACTTTGATCGCCAACTTGTTTGTTGAACGCCATTTAGCAATCTCTTTCTTAACTGTCATCATGTCTATCTACAATAATGATATAATATACAGTCTATTAATAATCCTAATTATTATATACATGAGCATTCTCAATCAAAAATTAAAAACTTTTAACTCTATACGTTGAATCTAGATCTAAAATGAGAAAATCTCTAAATTAACAAAAACAGATATTTCACTTTTTTTAATTTATCATCTCAGACTGATATATCTATGCTCGACAAAAAATTAAGCCAAAAAAATCTCAGTTGCACAGGTTCACCACCAGTTATAACTCTGAGATTCATTATGATTTCCATTTGAAAGATTTTGTTGATCGCTATTATTTGTTAGTTCTTCGTTATTTTCCTTCGTAACATTTGTGTCATGAATATCCAAAACAGTAAATAAATTTTCAGACAGTGTTTTCGGATTTTCCAGTTTATTGCCGTTAACTCTTCTATTACGGCTTTCATTATCCTCTGTATCATATATCACAGATCCGGATTCATCTAATTTGCATAACTTGCAGTCAAATGCCAATGATTTCTGACGTAATAAGCTCAAAAAACTTGTTGATAAAGTATATAACTCATTTTCTAATTTCTGCGAGGTGAGATTGTGGTGATTTCCATAAAAAACATAAGTAGAGTCATTTATATAATTAATGTTAATCGGTTTCGACAACACTACACCTGGTTTTTTCATAAAAGCTTCGACTAAATCAATAAGACAGCTTTCAATTTCATCCCTAGTGACACCAAAAAATACATCCCGTATTGCAATAGCATTATAATATGAATGCTTTAAATCAAAATTACCATTTAAATCTACCAACTCTTTAGCATCCATTTCTTTTTTAAATGCTCTTAAATTTTCTCTTTCTTTCAATTTTGAATAGCATATGTAACCTTCTTCTAAAGTCATAGACGGAGTTTTCGAATTCAACAACTTTGTAATAGTAACACTTCTTCGTGGTTCTGGATCATGGGATTCTGAATAAAATCCATAAACAGCTGCAAGATTATGAATAAACTGCCTCTGTGCTTTTTTCATTGGTTGAAAGTGTAATGTCCTTCTCGAAGGCTCACTAGAAATTAACAAGTTCCTCAATTTTTTTTCAATTTCAAGACACCAAGTTTTCTGTCTGAAATAAGTCATCAAAATATCCTTTGCATAAGGATTTTCCAATTCAAGTAGCTTGCATATCAAATTATCTGGCAAAGAAGTCTTTCTAATATCAATTGAAGATTGTGCATTTTTCTCTGAAGAAGAAATATTCAACAGTTGAAATAGTTGCTTATTCCTTTCAACTCTAGCACATTCATCATCACAATCTAAAACGTTATTCTCAATTGATGGCTTTGTCAAGGTGGCCCCACAAGGTAATTCACGTTTTATTCTGTTACATTTACAACGTAAAACTACCATCGTAGAACATGGCAATTTTTCATTACAAGGAGATGGATAGTGACATTTTTTGTCGTCTAGATGTCCACAGACAGATTTCAGTGCACCACATTTGGATGTACACTTTGTCTGACATTCTCCCGGTTTATGACATGTTTTGAGACATTTATGGCCGCACTTTAATGGTTTCCCACAAACTAAACCACACGATACATGTTGCTGAAAACACATTACATTTTTGACTTCGATTTTTTTATCACACTGGCATGTCTTTGTTAATAACTTTGTACATTTTGGACATTCTTGATCATTTTCATGACAGTTATGTTGCTCCAACCTATGATCACACAGTGGCTGCCTTGTGCAAGGATATGGACATGGTGGCAATTTTGTACCACATCTTACTGGAGCTGGTACAACTGTATTTCCACAAGAACAGATCAAGTCTTCAGCAGATGATTCTAAACATGGATTGCAAGGTCCTACATGACAACTCATTTTGCAGTAATGTATTCCACACAGAAGTAGTTTACCACATTCTCTTGTACAAATGTGAACAGCTTCAATCGTCATTGTATCATTTTCAAAACTATTTGTATTTAAAGTGTTTTTCCTAATTTGTTTCTTTCTTTCCCTTTCTCTCTTCATGGCTACTTGTTCATAAGAGCAACATTGTCTATTACATCTATGACGACGACAATTTAATAGTGCTTGACATTTATGATGACATCTAGGTTTCCCCTTATCCAATACGAATTTACAAGGTACTGAAAACTGTGAATATTGACAACTACAACTTTCCGTTAAAATTTGATAACAAGGTGAGCATTCTCCAGGATGACATTTCCAAACACACTTGTGGCCACAAGTTAATAATTTGCCACATATCTGATCACAACTTGGAATTGGGTCCAAACAAGATTTTCTATGTTGACCATTTAAAATACTTGATATTTGCTGTTTACCACAATAACAATGACTTGCAAGTTCTGGTTTTAACAAACATTTATGATCATTCAGAGGATCTAAGGCATGACAAGTCTTTTCACATCTATGGTTCCCACAATCTAATAATTCGTTACATATTTCTTCACATTGATATACACCAATCCATGAATTTCCATCTTTATTTATGGATTTTTTGGGAATTCTTTGATAACAAAACATATCCTTTTGATGTTTTCCACAATAACATTTTCCGACGATGACTTCTTTGCATACACCGCAAGGTCCTGTATGACATGTTTGTTGACACTTATGTATTCCACAAGGCATGATATCTCCACAAGGTTCATAACAGCACCATCCTGTTTTGTAAGGAGTTATCACACATGGTAGCTGTTTTTCATTCTTACCACAGTGACACTTCATTACTGGACCTATAGCACCACATCTCTTAACATGAGGACCGGGATGACAAGGAAATGAGCATCCGTGGGAGCATCCTTCTAATTTATGGTTACAAGTATTTGAACAAGAATGTGGATATATGGGATTCAGTGGAGGGTTCATTATTTTTTTACACCAACATGTATAACTCTTTGGGATTTTAAAATGCTTATTGTTACAACTTGGACATCTCCAAGACCTATCCGATTTCAAAGTGGAAGAACCTTTAGTTGCCCAACTTCTAATACAGTCGAGATCATATGTTCTGTAGCACACATCACAAGACCAAATCTTGGAATCTGAATCAATTTCACCAGTGCACACTAAACAAGTATATGTTCCATTCTTGATGTCTGTCAATATCGAATTTGCCAAAATGGCAACATCATCCGTACCTCGTGAAAATCCAAATTCGTCCTCATCGTCCTCATCGTCCTCGTAGTCTTCATCTTCATCTTCATCTTCGTCATCCTCATCATCCTCATCTTCGTCGTCCTCGTCTTCGACATCCTCATCATCTTCTTGGATATCATGAGACAATAATTGCAAATCTTCTCCACCACTAAAAATATTTCCAACAACATCCAATCTCTGTTCTACTTCTCTTGTTTCATCGCAATTTCCATCTCGTTGATGCTCTTGTTCTTCATTGTGGCTTTCCTTTTCATTTTCCTTATGTGAGTAAACAGAATTATTCACAGCGCTTGAATCATCCAAACACAAACCATCGCTTCTAACCTGATCTATCTCACTGCCTCCTCCTAGCGCCATTCCAGATATCTCTATTTATCTCTCAATAGCTCTCAATATAAAATAAACAACAACTCAACAACTTCTATTCTATATCATATATCTCTTTTCTTACTACTTCTGCCTGCTCTTCAAAATTTTTCCTCTTATTCGCTTTCCCCCCCCCAAAAACACAAAGTCGTGTTTGTTATATCAAATTTGTTCACTTTAAAAGATAAAGTAAAATTAAATAAAGAATACAAGTCTCATATATATATATATATATAAATGGTTGTTTAATATAAATCTTGATTTTGAAGTTAATTTATCAAGGCTATTTTTGTATTTGAAGGAGACAATGGCAGGAGTTAGATCAGAACATCCGTGGAAAAAAAGAGATGCTTGGAGGTACCAGAACCAATTTACTAGAGCTAATAGGTTAAAAGGATTATTCCCAGGTTTTGGTTGGGGTCTTGGTGCATTTATCTTGTATTGCGGTTATGAGAAGTTGTTCTTGGAGAATAAGACTTCTGAACACCATTGAACTAGAAGTCTAGTTTTTTATTTTATTTATTTATTTATTTATTTATTTATTTATTTATTTATTCATTTATTCATTCTTGATTGTTTAACAATATAGAATTTAGGTATAAACAGACAGGAAGAAAGAAAGAGAGACATGTACAGAAGATATGTTTCGAAATCATTTATTACAAAAAAAGTAATAATAAAAAATAAAAAAAAAAAGTTTTTAACTAACACCTATTAATTTCAGCAACTAACTAGCTGTTGTTTCATTTTGTAAATTTATCAATTCTGTCTTTTTAGTTTTTAAAAATTGTTCTAAAGTCAGCACTTGTTGTTCAATATCGTCGATATCTGATTTGACGTTAGACATCCCACCAGTAGAGCCATTGGAGCCATTACTTGTTGATATTTTAGCCAATTGAGATTCCTTATATTTCAATAATTGCTCAAATTCATATTTGGTTAAACCAATCTTATCATCTTCTATACGTGGGTTACGCCTTTTCTCTGCTGCTTCTTCAGCTTTTGAAATCAAATTTTCTAAATCTTTTAATTTTCTTCTCAATCTAACTTCATCCCAATCTGTATCCTTTGTTGATTCAAAATCTGTTCCTCTATCAATCCCATTTACACCATTAATAGAACCAGTACCAGAAGGCGTGATTCTATTTAAATAATCATCTGCAAAAGAATGCTTGTTTTTCAAAGATGTGGGTCTTCTAATATCACCTTGATGGGAATTTATATCATAATCTGGTGTTTCTCTAGAAAAAGTTGCTCTTAATGAAGCTGGAATATTTCTTGGAATTCTTTTACCATTTGAACGTTGATTTAAAATATGTAAAAAGACAAGGCATTGATCTTTATCTATGGTCTCATATTGTTTAGGATTGACTATATTCCATGCAGAACTAATATCTGTTCTTGGTACATTTCCTAAAGTCTTGTATAAACCATCTAAGGAATCAAATGTAACTCTTCCAAACCTATCAGAAGAAGTCGTGTAAACAGATTCATAGGTTGATTTATCCGTTGGCGAAATATACCATTCAAAATTATCAGATAGTTTTAAATCATCATCTTCATCTGATGATGGATAATTGTTATTACCAGAACTTATAGCTTTATCAGCTTGTACCAAATGCAGTTTTGAACCAGGAACTAACCAATCTGGAAGAGAATCAGGTATAGATGATATATTACCATTCACAGAATCAAATATTAATCTCATCGCAATACAAAACTCTTCAAAATCTAATGACCCATCTGTATCAATATCTGATAAATCCCATATCTTAGTTAATTTATCCTGAGGTAATTTAGAGTTGTTAAAAATCTGTTTAACTTTATCACCACTTAGTTTATTGTTTACTGGCTTTAAACCGCTAAATATTTCCCAATATTTTTTAATTTCCCATTCTTCTAATTTCGGAGACATTTTGTCTTCTTTCTTTTTCCCCTAACCTTCTCACTCCAAATAAACAACCAAGATATTTAAATAGAAAAAAAAAAATTGAGCGTACAAAATTATAAATATATATATATATATATATATCGATCAATTAAAATATACTTGTTTATTAAAAAGAGTATAAACTATATGAAAGTTTCAACAGTTTTCACAGTAAAAGTACACGACTGTTTTATCCATTACAATTAACATTAAAAGATAAAAGATAAAAGATAACTTCAATTACATGAATATATATATATATATATATAGATAATAAATAAGTATTATTAATTGAAATAAGAATAATAAAAATAATAAAAATAAAAATAATAATAATAATAATAATAATAAAATAATGAAATCAAATGATAAATGATACTATATATATAAAAATTGCTTGTGGATGAAAAATAAGAACAAACGAAAACGCACGCATATAAAATTACTTAACAGAGAAACAAACAAAAAGAAACCCAATATACTCAACTATTATAACCTAATTATTATTTTTTTTTCTGCTTTTTTCTTGTCCGGTTTTCAGTTTATTTTATTTTTTTTTTTTTTTTTTTTTCTTGCATCACTTATTCTTTTTCCGCAAAGATCAAATTATTTAATTTATTTATTTACTCTTGTGAGCGGCAGCCATCTTGTTCAAAGCTGAACCATACTTGAACCATTCAATTTGTTGAGCATTGTAAGTGTGAGACAATGGAGTTTCCCAAGCTTCACCGTTCTTTGGGTGAACTCTCATGGTCAAGTTCTTACCTGGAGCAAGTTCAGTTAAACCAATGATATCAATTTCATCATCTGGGTTAATCTTTTCGTAAGCAGACTTGTCAACAAAGTTTAATGGTAATAAACCTTGTTTCTTCAAGTTAGTTTCGTGAATTCTGGCAAACGATTTAGTAATGATAGCAAAACCACCCAAGTATCTTGGTTCCAAAGCAGCATGTTCTCTTGAAGAACCTTCACCAAAGTTTTCGTCACCAATAACAACCCATCTGATACCCTTGTCACGGTAGTCAGCAGCAGTAGCTGGAACACCCTTGTATTCACCTGTGTAATGGTTCTTAACATAGTTAGCCTTACCGTTTTCAGCGTTAATAGCACCAATCATATAGTTGTTAGAAATGTTTTGCAAGTGACCTCTGTATTTCAACCATGGACCAGCCATTGAGATATGATCCGTGGTAGTTTTACCTAATGATTTAATCAAAATTGGTAATTTGAAAGCATCTTTACCATCCCATGGTTTGAATGGTTTTAATAATTGTAAACGGTCAGAAGTTGGAGAAACCAGAACAGAAACTTGAGATCTATCCTTTGGTGGAGCTTGATAGGTATTTTCACCCTTATCGTAACCTCTTGGTGGTAAACCAACACCATGAGGTGGTTTCAACATAAATTCATTTCCGTTAGCATCCTTCAATTTATCAGTAGCTGGGTTGAATCTTAAATCACCAGCAATAGCATAAGCGACAACCATTTCTGGAGAAGTGACGAATGAGTGAGTTTGTGGGTTACCATCGTTTCTTGAAGTAAAGTTTCTGTTGAATGATGAGACAATAGTGTTCTTGTCACCTTTCTTAATATCTTGTCTATCCCATTGACCAATACATGGACCACAGGCATTAGCTAAAACCTTACCACCAAATTCTTCAAAAATATGTAATTGACCATCTCTAGCAATTGTAGCTCTAATTTGTTCAGAACCTGGAGAAACAGTGAATAAAGTCTTTGCCTTAACACCATGAGAAGCAGCATCTTCAATAATAGAAGCAGCTCTGGTCATATCTTCATAAGAAGAGTTGGTACATGAACCAATCAAACCAACTCTAACATCAACTGGCCAGTCATTAGCAATGGCTACGTCCTTCATCTTTGAAACTGGAGTAGCTAAATCTGGAGTAAATGGACCATTAATATGTGGTTCTAAAGTATTCAAGTCAATTTCAATAACTTGATCATATTCACAACCTTTGTCAGCAGACAAGTATTCTTTTTGATAAAGTTTAGCAAAATCAGCGATTTCACCTCTACCAGTAGCGTTTAAGAAATCAACCATAGAATGGTTGAATGGGAAAACTGATGTTGTAGCACCAATTTCGGCACCCATATTACAGATAGTACCCATACCAGTACATGAGAAAGTGTCAACACCATCACCGAAATATTCAACAATAGCACCGGTACCACCTTTAACAGTAGTTATACCTGCTAATTTCAAGATAATATCCTTTGGTGAAGTCCAACCACTCATCTTACCGGTTAATTTAACACCAATAATCTTTGGAGCCTTCAATTCCCATGGCAAGTTGGCCATAACATCAACAGCATCAGCACCACCAACACCAATAGCCAATTGACCCAAACCACCAGCATTTGGAGTATGGGAATCAGTACCAATCATTAAAGCACCTGGGAAAGCATAGTTTTCCAAGACAATTTGATGAATAATACCAGATCCTGGACCCCAGAAACCAATGTTATATTTAGCACAAGAAGTAGCCAAGAAATCATAAACTTCCTTGTTTAAACTAATGGCTCTAGCTAAATCAGCTGGACCACCTTTTTGAGCTTGAATTAAATGATCACAATGAACTGTAACTGGTGTAGCAACTGAAGGCATACCAGCAGACATAAATTGTAAAATGGCCATTTGTGCAGTAGCATCTTGACATGCAACTCTATCTGGTCTTAATTTCAAGTATGAAACACCTCTTTCAATTTCTTGACCATGTGGATCATCTAAATGAGCATATAAAATTTTTTCTGCATAAGTTAATGGTCTATTTAATCTACCCTTGACAACTTTTAAATTTTCCAATTGTTTCTTATATTGAATAAATGAATGATCTTCTAAAAGATTCATATGGACTTTTGAGTCCGGTGTTAACTGTGAAACACTAGCTAATCCACGAGTTAAACGTGGTGCTCTTGATAAACTTCTGGCTGCCAACATTTTTTCCTCTCCTTTTCCTTCAACTGAATATTATATATAATATATAGCGCCTTTAATTTAATTCTTTTAAGAAGAAAAAAAAAAAGAAAAAATAAGAAAAAAATAGTAAAAAAAAAAAAAAAAAAAAAAATATAACTTATATCAAGAAAGGAATATAAAATTATTTATATAAATTCTAATTGAACTTTCAAGTACCTGGGAATTAAGATGAGAATAAAAAAAAATTGTTGGAGAGAAGGAAAGAAAAGCAAAAAGAAAACACGGAGCCTAATAATAAAATAGGTTTAAAAAAAAAAAATTTAAAAATTAAAGAAATGAGTTATAAACCGGTCCTGAGTCTCGGTTCCGCTCTATTTTGAGAGCCAATGGTAATTTTTCTTTATGTAATGCATTTAGTTAACTGGTACCTTTGCCCCGTACCATAATGTATGGTATCACTACATAGAAAAAAAATACAAAAGGTTTTGGTAAAAGGCAAAAAAAAAAAAATAAATAAATTTGTAGACATGTATTATTTGAAGACGATGAAGGAGTTTACAGACTCAATGGGTGTTTGTGTATAGTTGTTTTTAATTAATTAATTCTTGTAATTATCTATTTGGTCTTGTTCATTAATGAGTTTTTTTTTTTCTTACCTAAATTTTAGAGATGAGCGTTTTAGTTACGGTGAGCGGCTAATCCGAGATAAAAGTTCCGGTCTCAGGCCGGTCAACAAAATGCAACCAATTTGCATTGGGTCATTCAGCGCCTGCAGACTGATAATAATTTTTAGCTACTTTTACTACTACAACTACTTTTGCGTGCGTCAAGGAGAAGATTTTTTTTTTTGCAGGTTTTAGGAAAAGATTTTTAATACTGTAGATATAACATTGATTTCGAGTTCAACAGTTAGGTTAGGTTAGGTTAAATTGAAATTTCAATTTTAAGAAATTGAATTCAACTTAAACTTTTCTTTCAAAATTATTATACCGTATAAGAAACTTTGAGATTTGGTGTCTGGTGACTTTGACCTTGACCTTGACCTTGGATCCCATTTCAAGCCTAACATAGTAGAAGATGCGATCGCGGACATACTATCTTTATGATGATATCAACATTAAAAGCTTCTCCTAGAAAAATTTGAACTTCTCCGTTGACGACGAAGTTTTCTGTGTAATCTTTTTTCAAAAAATTATTATTGGCGACTGAGCAAGCATTTTTTTTGTCCTTATTCTTTTATTTAAAGTTTGCTAGGTGCAAGATTATTGCGAAGGTTCCGATCTCGCTATATTTCTTAAAAGCCGAATCTCGGTAAACGAAATATAAAAAAAAAAAAAATAACAATAAAGGTAGTGGACAAAAAAAAAATAAAAACTAAAAGCGCACATATTGCGTAAGCATTTACATTTGCCAAATGCGGTTCGTTCCTTTCAAAAATAAAAGTAGTGCGCTAAAATACAAATAAATTTTTCAATCAAGAAAAAATGAAAAAAGGTAATAATTGAGAAAACTGAACCACCGACCAAAGCATATACATTTAAACATATATATATATATATATATATATGGCTCTTAAGTATACTATAGGATTATGAAGATTCAAACAAATGCTCTTAATGTTCTTGAAAGGACGTCACATTACTTGAAATCTGGGCTATTGAAAAAACAGCCGCTATGGTATAAAGTTGTTGCTGCTTATCCACCTCAAAAAGATTTAACTAGAAAAGTTAAAAGAGTAAATGAAGTTTTAAAGAATGCTTCTGAATTGGAACCTTCTAAGAAACTGTTATATAAGACTAGGATACAACCAAATCGTCTTAAAAATAAGTTGTACCAGTCACAGAAATTGAAATTCTTGGAGGATGATTTGAGAAAATTATTTTATGAACAACACCCATGGGAATTAGCTGATCCTAAAAATTTAATTGAAAATGAAAAAATAATGCACAAGACTTTAAATTGGAAAACAATAAGACAATTATATGTTCCATTAAGTGGTGAATCAGTTGTACAGAGAACTTTATATATACTTGAGAATGAAAATTTATCATTATTAAATGCTTATGATAAGGCAAGATTTGAATATTATAGAGTTAAAATTGAACAAGAATCAGAAGAAAATATTTCAAAAGAAGAATCACTGATGTATGGTGCTGTCTTTGATAAATCCTTGGTTGAATTTGGTTTCAACAAAGAACAAGAAATAATTGAAAAATGGAAACAAGACGCAGAAGCTGCTACTCAATTGTTAGAAGCTAGATTCAGTAGTAGAACTACAGCTGCTGAAGAAGAATCAGGTCCTCAAGATAAAGAAGATGTTTTTGGACTTGAGAATATAGAGAGCTTTGATGATGTTGCAAAATCGTGAAATTATAAAATTTAAGTTTTTTTTTTATTTTTTTTCAACTATTTTGTATATAAAATCATAAAATTGTAAATAAAAAATGCTATACGTTATCTCATTAATTTTTTTTTTCAAAATAATTTTAAATAAATGACATCTTTTTTGCCTAAATTCCTCATATTCTTTATAATCAATAATTTCTTGAACTTGAAAAGTCTTCTTTAACATTTTGAAGAATTTTAAATCACATTTCCTTCTTTTAACAGAAGCCATTAAGATTACAGTTTCCTTATCTTCATGTTCTTGGTTTAATTTACTTAACCTAATTAAAGTATCTCTCAATGCATCAAATGCCCTTGGATCATAAACACAATCAGCAGCTAGCACTAAATCACATTTTTTGTTATCATGAGTTAAATAATCGGGTAATTTTTCATTATTCCAATCCAATTCTTGTGCAGAAATAGATGATTCTAAATTATTCAATCGAATATTTTTTGATAATATTGGTAATACTAAAGGTAAATCAGTTAAATAAATTTTCCTAGAAGATAACAGCAAAGAACTTTTTAATAATAATCCTAAACTTAATCCAACAACACCAGTACCACTTCCAATTTCAACAATCTTGTTGATTTCCAAATTATTTTCTCTTTGTACTTTATCCAAATTTTCTAAAAGATATATAGATAATAATTTCCCAGCAGTCCACAATTTCCCACCACATCCAGCATTTAACCCATTATCTTCACTTACCACAAGTTTGGGAATCTCATCATTCTCAGAACAAATACCAGAAGAAATTAAATTTTGTTTTATCAGATCATCTATCGAAGAAATATCTAATGAAGTCAGTCCTGTTGTTTCTATGGTATCTGCTACATTTGGAATAGCAACATAATCATCAGTGAAATCCAAGATAAAACTATCAACTTCTTCTTCGTGTGCTATCACTTCCGAAATACCAGCCAATACAACTTTAGATTTCGGTATAATCGTTGTTAACGATGGAGTCACGATTGGAACCATCAGTGGATTATTTGAAAGAAAAAATATTTGAATTTAAAAAGAGAAAAAAAAAAAAAGGAAAATTTTTTTTTTAAATTTGCACCTGATTTTATCACTCTTCATAAGCTTGAAAAAGAAAAGATATGAACCACCACAGCTCTCAACAGTAAAAATCTAGAGATATTATAAAGTCCATAAATATGAAGTTATTTAATACCCGAAAAAAAAAAAAGAAAATATCAATTAAATCTTGCATGAAAAATGCGACTGCACACTACAAACTCAAACTCAAACGGTTTTCAGTTTGGTATTTAATACCGTTCCGTTCAATAAGCAAATTATGAAAATACAGAGATTCAGACGATTTTTGGCTTGCGAAATAAATTTTTAACTTCCAAATTTCTCAAAGAATAACAAGTACCCAAAAGAACTTATCATGTTTCTGATCTCTTGATTAAAAAAAATTCATATTTCACTATGTTTAAAAGTTGGTTGATAATTGAATAAAGAGTGGGAACAATAAATTTCCTCTTTCTGATGTTTTGATGTATGGGCCACTACCTGGGTCTATCCGTTGGTAATGCTGTTAATAGTTTGTTCTAGAGGTGATGAAAGAGCTTGTTAAACGGCAGTAACGATGAAGGTGATCCTCACGGTGGTAATTTGTTTTTTCATAGCAACTAAAGATTATATGGTGGTATAATTCCTACATGTTCGAAATCAAAAAAAAAAAAAAATGTAGACGATTTAATGAATAAATAGGTAAATAATAATAAATAAAATAAATATAATAAATATAATAAATAAACAGCAGTCCGAGATATCTCTTGCTGGAAGCTAATAAATAAATAAATAAATGAATAAATAAAAATCGAAAAGTTATGAATCATTTGAAAAAATGAAAGCAATGGTGATCTAAAAGAAAAGATATTTCTATTTTTTCTTTTCGTCTTTATTTTCCGGTTCTGGTTCAGGCTTTGGTTGTGCCAACTTGAAAGCTTCTGGAGTTGCATCTTTTCCATCACCAACTTGATCCCAGACCGATGAGCCCACCGTGAAATTTCTCCATGCCTGAGTCAATTCTAATGGTTCATAAACAATTCTTCTCTTTTCACTATCATATCTAATTTCCGTGTATCCACTTGTTGGAAAATCCTTGCGCATAGGATGACCTTCAAATCCATAATCAGTCAAGATTCTTCTTAAATCCAGGTTTCCTTCAAAGAAAATTCCAAACATGTCATAAGTTTCACGTTCTGCCCAATGGACACCTTTAAATAATTCAGTCACACTCGGAACCGGTGATATTTCAGAAGCATAAGTTTTAACTCTAATTCTGGAATTCAATCTAACCGAAAGTAAATTATAAACAACATCAAACCTATTTGTTTTGGAAGGGTAATCTGCAGCGGTAATATCCATACAAGCTTTAAATTGACATGAACCATGGTCTCTTAGAAAAGTCATAACCGGTATCAACCCGGTTGGTCCAACGCATATGGTTAATTCATCTTTCCAAACAGTAAACTGCTGAATAAATTTAGGTAAGCATGACATCAAATATCTACCAAACTTGTGCAATTCCTCAATTTGATCTTTATACTTATCATTTGGATCATAAACAGGGACATTGAGTTCAACATCATCATAATTTTTCCGAGGTAATTTTCGAAGATCAGTAAGCTCATGATCTTCACCAGCAATAGGATTTAAATTCTTCAAAGTTGATGAAAATGATCGTGAATTTCTAATGACATTGACAACAGGTTTATTATTTAACCTTCGAATAAAATTTTTGCAAACAAACATTCCAAATTTATCTAAAGAAAACCAGATAAAAAAAAAAAAAAAAAAAAATAACACAATTATCAAACAACAAAAAGTATTTAGATACAAATACTATTCGCCTCTCGTTTGATACAACAACTTGATTCTTTTGGTTTAAGTTTCCTTCTAAACTATTGAATATTATTATAATTGATTACTTTAGAAATTTTAGGTTCTCAATTGGTCCAGTAGAAATTGTTTCCGAAGTACACTACTGCTTCTCCACAATTTTTGATAAAATAATCTAAGTTAAGTGCAATTGAAAAGTATACTTTTATTATAAATGTTAAATCAGAGAAAAATGTTGGGAATGGAGATTATTATCAGTAAAGCTACAAGACCCAAAGGAAAAAAGGTTGAAAAAAATAGGGAGAAAAGAAAAAAAAAGAAAAGAAAAGAAAAAAACAAAAACAAAAAGGGAAAGGAGGAAAGCAAGAAAATTGAAACGAGAAACATTAGTTATTGTATTTAATGATTTCTATCTGCAGTACGAGGTTTAGCACGGATGATATTGTCTACTCTCAATAAGACTTCAGCAGCCTCACTTGCAGAATTAACAACTGCAAATTTTAATTTGTAACTTTCAACCACTCCCAATTCTCTCATGTCAGCAATTTTACCATTATTTAAATCAAGACCTGAGGTTATCATTCCGTTATAAATACTTGATCTTAATTTTGTAACCAATTCACTTGAATCGAAACCTGCGTTATCACATAAAATTGTTGGTAATTGTCTTAATGCCTTGGCAAAAGATTCAATTGCAAGAGCTTTTTTACCTTCTGAATTTTGAGCAACTTGTTCTACAGCTTTTGACATGATCATTTCTGAACAACCACCACCCAACACAGTTTTTGTTTCTCTTGTTGTTTGTGATAAAACTGAAAGAGCATCATGTATAGATCTTTCAGCTTCATCAAGAACTTGTTCAGTTGCTCCTCTTAATACAATAGTACATGCTTCACCATCTTTACAACCACTAAATTTTGTCATTACATCTTCTCCAATTATAATTTCTTCAATTTTATCACAATAACCCAATTTTGCCTTTTCAGGACGATCAAATGTAGATACTACTTCACCACCTGTAACTAATGCTAATCTTTCAACACCTTCAAAATCTGCATGTTCTATAGTATTAATACCAGCATCGGAAAATAATTGTTCTGGCCAATCATAAATTAATTGTCTATTAATAAAACAATTAATATCAAATTTTTTAATTTTTTCAACTTTATTTTTCATTTTTAATTTTTCAGCTTTTTCTAAATCAGCTAATTTACTTGTAGAATCAACTTTAAATTTTGCACCAAAAATTTTAACTTTATCAGTATCCATTGAAGTATTTGCAATTAAAATTCTACAATTTTCAATTTTTTTAGGTTGATCAACACCAAATCTCTTATTTAATATGAAACCTTCATCTAAGAAAGAATCTGATAATTTACCACCAATTTTTTTAATAATTTGAATACGTTCTAAATTTGTTGAACCTTTTAATCTTAATATTGCATCTACTGCTAATTTAGCAAAATATTCTTTATCTTGAGATAAAATCTTTGAAGATAATGTTGTTCTCGCAATATTTAATAAATCTTTTTTAAATAATTCTGAATTTAATCCATTATCAACAGCAACTTTATCTAATGCATCAATTGCTGCTTTACATGAAATTCTATAACCTTCAATAATAGTTTGTGGATGTATTTTTTGATCAATCAATTTTTCAGCCTCCCTCAACAACTCTGCAGCCAATACAGTGACAGAAGTGGTACCATCACCAACTTCATCATCTTGTACTTTTGAAATATTCACCAATACTTTTGCCGCTGGATTATCTAAAGGAATAGCTTTCAAAATAGTAGCACCATCATTTGTGACTAAAGACTGACCTGTTGAAGCACTCTGGAGCAATTTATCCATTCCTTTTGGACCAAGAGTAGTCTTAACCAAATCCCCAACTGCTATAGCTCCTACAAAAGCAGAAAGTCTAGCATTTTCAGCTCTTTCTTCTGTGACTTTATCACCAAAAATTTGAACCGACTATAAATAAAAAGAAAAAGAAAAAGAGAAAAGAAAAAATCGTTAATATACTTGAACCGCCTTAAAAAACATGAATTCCATTGATATAACTTACCATTTAGTCTATAAATAAAAAAAAACTATATTCAATTTTTAAATAGCTTTATAATTTTTAAATTATTGATGATTATAATTGAATCAATTCTTCCTATAAATTTTTCTTCGCTCACTATTTTGTTAGTTACGCGACAATATATTTTCTTTGGAAGAAAAGAAAAAAAAATGTAAAAAAAAATTACAACATTACTTTGATCTTTTAAACACGACGACAATTTGTTTTTTTTTTAAAAAATCTCCTATTACTTTTCCTTTTCCGGAGAAGTGTAATAGTAAGTTTCCTACTAGGAGAAACTAGTTTTTTTTTGCCTTTTTTTTTGTTTTTTTTCCTTTTTTTTTCTTTTTTTTTCTTTGTTGTCGAGCAAAACGATTAATAGTTTTCATTTAGTAAATATTTAAATCCCCTTTTTTAGAATGCAGGTTTAACCCTGAAATCAAGTATTTGGAATATTGATTATTCTAAAAAAAGTAAGTAATGGATTGAGATTAGTAGGAAACTGTTGTTATTTATTTCTCTATGATTTGATTTATTTAATGATGATTTAAATTTTACTGCGTTATCGTATTGACTGGTTGTTTAATTACCGCCAAGGAAAACACTTTTTACAGAAAATTCTGAAACATATTTATCTTTTCCATACTTTGATGGAAGAAGAAAGGAGGCAATAAGGAAGGGAATAAAAGACACAGTGGATTTACAACTTTTGAAAAAAAAAAATTTTTTTTTCTTTCTATAAAAATAAATAATAAATACTAACTCAACATTAACCCCAGCACCTTTTGCTTTGTTATTTTTTTTAGTTTTCTTTAAGCTGTAGAGAGAAAAGTACAAACAGTACTCTACGCCTTCTCATCTTGATGGTTATGGCTAACTTTTTTTTTTTCCATCTTCATCTTTATATTCCCAGTATCTAATCTAATCAACTTTTATCTTCTTTGTTTCTTTATTTTTTTCCTTTTTTTATAAGGGAGAAAAGGGTCGTGTAACAACATAGTAGAAAAGTTATGTCGAATCACTTTTAAAATAAAAAATCTTAACAGCGGTTAAATATAATAATTTTATAAAATATATAATTTATAATATTTAAACCAAATTATATTAATCACCGAGTTACGTTAACGTTTCCTCGAGGTTTTTTTTTAACCATTTCTCAATCCTTTGAGTTGATTTCATTTTTAAAGTTATAAATTTTGTTTTTTTTTTTTTTTTTTTTTTTTTTTCTTCTTCTTTTTTTATTAGTTGCGTTTGTTTTATAGTTTAGGTACGGAGATTTTTTATCAGGTTTTGTATTTTTGTTTGGATCTGTTTGACCTTAAAAGTTTCTGATTCTTTCTTGTATTATTGGTCATATCGGTTGCATCTTAGTAATTAATTAATTACAAAAAAAATTTTTTTTCCTTTATTCTTTCTTTCACATTAGATGACACCACGTTAGTGTATTCAAATCATATAACAAAAGCAAAATAGCATAAATAGTGAATTTTTAAAAAATTAATTTATGTATATGTTCAAAGAACAAGAATAATAATTCACTCAATAATGTCAAGAGAAACAGATGAAGAACGAGAGAAAAGATATCATAAGCTTTTTGATGAAATTGATGTAAAGAAAACTGGTAAGATATGTTCTAATGATTTTATAGATACTTTTAAAAAAAGAAATCATCCTTTACAAAATTCTGAAATTGCAATAATTGAAATTTTCCATGCTTTTGATTCAAATAATGAAAATTATATAGATTACAAACGTTTTAAAGAATATTTAATTCAAGCTGAAGAACAAATATTACATGGATTTAATACATTGGATTTAGATAATGATGGACGACTATGTAAAGATGATATAAGACATTATTTAAAAAATTATTTAAATATAGAACCCAGTGATCTGGAAATTAATAAGTTTTTCAATAGCTTGGATTATAGAAAAGATGGTATTATAACTTATGATGAATTTAGAGATTTTTTATTATTTATGCCTAGATTACATGGTTCAAGAATTAGAACTGCATATCAATTTTTTAATGATAAATTGGAATTTACCAATTCTGAAGGTGATGTTACCGTTTTAGATGATTTTTTAAAAGGTTTTGGATTTTTCTTAGCTGGAGGATTATCAGGTGTAATATCAAGAACTCTGACTGCTCCTTTTGATAGAGTAAAAGTATTTTTAATTGCAAGAACAGATTTAACTTCAACTTTTTTACATTCAAAATTAGAAATTGAAAATAATATTGAACTTTTAAAACATCAAAAGATTACAGAACCAAATAAAATAAAATCACCTATAATTAAAGCTGCTAAAACTTTATATAGACAAGGTGGTATTAAAGCTTTTTATGTTGGTAATGGTTTAAATGTTTTGAAAGTTTTCCCAGAAAGTGCAATGAAATTTGGTTCTTTTGAAATTGCTAAAAGATTTTTATGTACTGTTGAAGGAGTTGATGATCCAACACATTTATCCAAAATTTCTACTTATCTTTCAGGTGGTTTTGGTGGTGTTGTTTCTCAATTTGCCGTATACCCAATAGATACTTTAAAATATAGAGTCCAATGTGCACAATTAGATTCTAATCTTAGAGGTACACAATTATTAATTAAAACAGCAAAGGAAATGTATTCAGATCATGGAATCAAAATTTTTTATAGAGGCTTATTAGCTGGTGTCACTGGTATTTTCCCTTACGCTGCATTAGATTTAGGTACATTTTCCACCATAAAAAAATGGTATTTCCAAAAAGAAAGTAAAAGAACAGGTATACCTGAAGATGACATTAAATTACCAAACCATATAGTATTATCAATGGGTGCTGTAAGTGGTACTTTTGGTGCTTCTATGGTTTATCCAATTAATTTGTTGAGAACAAGATTACAAGCTCAAGGTACTTTTGCACATCCACATAGATATAATGGATTTTTCGATTGTCTGAGAAAAACTATAATGAGAGAAGGTTATTCTGGGCTATACAAAGGTTTAACTCCAAACTTATTAAAAGTTGCTCCATCTGTAAGTATATCATATTTGTGCTATGAAAATTTGAAAAGCTTGTTTCATTTGGAATAATGATTTACCTCATTTTTTTTTTTTTTTTTATTTTCTTCTTTCTTTTTTTCTTTAACCCAATTTTTTTTCTTTAATCATTATTTATTTATTAGGATATGTGTATATAAATTTCTGTGTTTTCTGTCCATTAATAGATACTTCAATATGTATATATTACATTTATCAAAATCAAAATAATCTTATATAATTATTTTTTGCCTAGACTTACTTCATAACAAGTATTGAACTTGATGTAACCAACATCAATGTCATTCAACAGATATAATTTCCTTGTATCATGGCCATTATTATTCTGGCTTCCTACAAAATCATCATCGTCATAAATCAATTCATTACCATTGCCATTACCATCACTGTATAATTCTAAAAATATTTTAAATTTATACTCACTCTCTTTCCCCATATTAATTTCTTTTAAACACCTTAAATTATCAATCAACGAAATTAAGTTCCGCTTAAATGATGAATAAATATCATACCAATCCAAACCATCAATCACCAAATCCGTACCAATACTGTTTCCTGTAGCATTTCCTAGCTTATTACCAATATATTCTTCCAAATTAACGTTAAAACATTCAACTATAGCATCCAGTTTAGTTATATCTACTATTGCAAATTTAATCAGAACAATCTCAGAAAGTAATCCCGTATTAATCTTATTCAAAAATTGAGAAATGTAATTTTGAACATCAGGATGCCTATTAATTGGAACTTTTAACTTAAAAGATTGATGATAAGCAAAAGAATCATGTGGATATAAATTTCTATAGTATAAAATGATATTTATCGATGATTTCAAATATTCTAATAATAACAAATTGATATTCTTAACAGAAGCTGGGATATCATTTTGATCCATCACTCTCTATAAACTTGTTAAGCAATAATTTATCATAATAATAATAATAATTATTATTATTAACGGTTTTTCATACCAGATCAATTTTTCAAGTTATTTATTTACCTTTAAATTAATTAAATAAATAAAAAAAAGCACGTCTAAAAAGAAATAGTTACTCATGGATTTTGATACAAGATAAATGACAGAGATAAGACAGATTAGCACATCAGATGTCCATAGGATAACTTCTGGGCAGGTGATAATTGATTTACAAAGTGCTGTTAAGGAATTAGTGGAAAATTCATTAGACGCCAATTCTACTAGGATAGAAATAACTTTTAAGAATTATGGTATTGATTCTTTTGAAGTTACAGATAATGGTAATGGGATTTCATCACGCGATTTTTCAAATATTTGTCTTAAGCATTATACTTCTAAGTTGATAAAGTTTGAGGATGTATCTGGAGTAGAAACTTTTGGGTTTAGAGGAGAAGCAATGAGTTCACTTTGCTCCATATCTAAATTGAAAATTAAAACAGCTACTAATGAAGATTACCCCAAAGCAAATTTACTAGAATTTGATCATTTTGGGAATTTAATTAATCAATCAATAGTTAGTGGTTCGAAAGGTACGAGTGTTGTTGTGGAAGAACTATTTAAAAATTTGCCTGTAAGGCAGAAGAATTTTATTAAAAATTCTAAAAAAGAGTTTCAAAAAGTTATTCATCTATTACAAAGTTATTGTATAATATGTGTTGGTGTTAGAATGATGATCAGTAACGTTAATAGCAAAGGTAAGAAACAATTAATACTTGCCACTAAGGAAAACAATTCGATGAAGCAAAATATTATTGATGTGTTTGGTAATTCTATGTTAAACGGTTTGGAACAATTAAACTTACCACTAAATATTGAACCCTCTCAAACTTTAAACTTGAAAAATCATCATAATAGAAATTCTTTTGAAGTTGTGGTATCTGGTTATATATCGAGCTGTTCTTTTGGACAGGGCAGAACGTCACAAGATAGACAATTGGTATTTATCAATAATAGACCAGTAATCCTCCCTCAACTTAACAAGTTAATCAATGAAGTTTACAAGACATTTAATCATTTGGAATACCCAGTTTTCTTTATAAATCTTATTATTGCTCCTGATTTAATTGATATCAATGTGACTCCAGATAAGAGAACGATATTAATAAGTCATGAAAACAGTATCACTTTTGTTTTCAGAGAAGAATTGGTTAGTTTTTTCCAATCACAAAATAATATAATTCCTAAATCCACAACTACTTTAGATGGTTCAAAAAAACTGAAAAACTTTTCTAGACAAAATTCTCTAAATAACTTTATAAAGAGTGATAGTACGGAAAAGGATGACAAGGAAGAAAAGGAAGTTGAAAATAATTATCATCAAGAGAATCAAGAAGAACAAGAAAGTATAGAACAAGATTTTGAGCAGGAGCAAACTAATGAATCAATCGACCATGAGCAGCAAATCCTACAAGAGCAAGAACAAGATGATGATATTTTGAACAACGAACGAAAGGATTATGAAGAGAGTAAAATTCAAGAAGAAAGTGGTGTCAAAGATGCACCTCGCAAACTTAGAGAAAACAGAATTCAAGAAGTATTTCAGCGACCTCTGAAAAGATGCAGGACAATAAGCTTATCTGACTTTATAAATAATACCGATAATAACACACCTACCCATGATGAAAATGAAGATGATGATGATGAATTATCAAATTCGCAACCAATGACTATCTCTATGGGAGATAACATAATTCAAGAACATGTTATCAAAAGATCAAAAAATAAATACGATTTTATTGAAGCATCTTCCCCAAGTGAAGAAGAAATTGACTTTAATAATAATAGTGAATCTGAAACAAACGATAAGACACAGATTACTTCTCCAGTAGAAGAAGTTTTAGACAAAAATATGGAGATCGATGAGAAAGATAAAAATGATTCAATAAGTACTCAAGAAGCATTGACATCTTCCCAATTATCACGAAGAGGGAATAGTAGTAGTAATAGAAGTTATCAAACTCAAAACTTTGATGCTGTCGTAAAGGTTAATATTGAAGAAATCTTATCATCTGCTAAAAAGCTACAAAATGAAGATTTAGTGAAAAACAGAAGTAATAATAATAATAAAGGTTTACAGAATAATCCAATTGAAAAAAATTTTGATGAAGATGAAGAATCTTCTGAAGCAACGCTAACATTAACAGTATCGAAATCTGATTTCAAGGAAATGAAAATTGTTGGACAGTTTAATTTAGGATTTATTATAGTCACTAGGGAGAAATGCCCTGGTGTAGTTGATTTGTTCATCATTGATCAACATGCCTCAGATGAAAAATATAACTTTGAACGTCTACAGCGAGAAACTGTTTTCCAAAGTCAAAGGCTTGTGATTCCAGAAACTTTAGAGCTAAATACTTTAGATGAATTAATGGTGATGGACAATTTAGATATTTTCAAACTAAACGGCTACAAGATAAAAATAAATGATGATAAACCGAACGGGTCCAAAGTGACTTTAATTTCAATCCCACTTTCTAAAGAAACTATCTTTGATTTGCAAGATTTCCAAGAATTGATTCATCTCATAAGAGAAAACCCAAGTAATAAGGCAGTAAGACCATCAAAGATAAGATCTATGTTTGCAATGAGAGCATGTCGCTCAAGTATTATGATTGGTAAAAACTTAAGTTTTACCACAATGGAAAGAGTGGTTAAAAATCTTTCGGAGATAGATAAACCTTGGAATTGTCCACACGGCAGGCCAACTATGAGACACCTAATGGAGTTAAAGGATTGGGACAATGGGTTCATATCTGATTATCTCCTATGAGTAACCTAGCTAACTATGTAATATTTTTTAACTAGTTCAATTTTAATCTTCGACCGATAATTTCGAATTTTTATTTTTCTCACTAAAAAATCATATTTTAAGACATATATATATACATATATATATAGATTTAAACAAAAATCTGATTCTTATACAACTTTGATGTTGCTTGTATCTATAAATGTAGAAGGGTTATGTCGCTTCCGGTTATAAAGATTTTAGTAGTTGGTGGGTCTTATGGTGGCAATACTTTTCTTAAGTTTTTTTTAAAGTTGGTAGAGAAATATGAAGGGAACTCTCCAAGATTTGATATTACTTTAGTTGAACCAAGAAGAGGTTTCATTAACATATTAGCTATTCCGAAAGCTGTTTTAGATCCTGAATTTGCGAAGACCACTTATGCTACAATTGAAAATATGGGCTTGCCGTTTGATTTCTTGGATTCTACATCAACCACTTCGGACTCATCACTAAGGTTAAGGTATATTCAAGGTTGGTGTCATGAATTGCATGAAAATTATGCAATTGTTAAACCAGTTGATAACAGTGCAGAATTATCGAAATACGAGTTTGATTATTGTATTTATGCTGCTGGTAGATCAAGACCATGGCCATTTGATCCAAAAGGTTTTGACAAGAAATATTATTTGGAAGAAATGGAAAAATCAACTGAAAAAATCAAAGCTGCAAACATTATTAGTGTAATAGGTGCAGGTGCTGTTGGAATTGAAGTTGCTGCTGAACTCAAGACAGATTTCCCTGAAAAGAAAGTGTTATTAATACATCCACATGATAATTTACCACCAGAAAACAGATTATCTCAAATTTTCAAGCAAAAAAATTTAGAATTTTTAAAAGATGTTAAGGTTGAAGTTAAATTAAATACAAGAGTATTAAAGGAAGTTGAAAATGGGTTTTTAACTACAAATGGTGATTTTGTTGAATCCGATTTGATCTTGTGGTGTTCAAGCAAACAAAATAATTTAAAACCATTGTTGAATAATGAGAAATCACCTTTTAAAGATTGCATTGATTATAAAGTAGATGATATTGCAATCAATAGGAATATGCAAATTATTCGTTACGATGAATCAAGTTATGATTTTTCCAACGCAACAGTGCCGGCAAAATTTGAAAAAATTTTTGCTATTGGAGATGTTAGTAAAATACCAGCTGTAAAAGCAGCTGGAGGTGCTTATAGACAAGCAATTGTAGCTGCTGAAAATGTTATGGCTATTGTTAGAAATGAATTATACAATGAACAAAATGAATTAAAAATGATTGATTTATGGGGTGCTCATATGACACTATTAGTGGGTCCAAGACATTCTGTTACACAAAATGATGATGAACTTTTACTTGATAATGCAGATACATTGAAACTTTACGAAGATTACTGTAATGACTTTGTCAGTAAGACTCAAGGAATTAAGTTTGATTAAATTTGATTAAATTTGATTTCATTTATTTACTAAAGAACATTTTTAAAGTAAAAAAAAAAAGGAAAAGTAATAATAAAATCTTTTCATCCATATACAAAATCTTAATTGTCTCTCAATTATCATTTATCACCATGTTTTCCAACTTTTAACTTGTGATTTATATCACTTCAAAACAACATTAGACCAGCTAAACATTGTTAAAATATTATATAATATTCATTGCTATAAAAGAAGAACTTTTCACTTTTTTTTTTTTTTTTTTTTTTTTTTTTCTATTTTTTATTTATTATTATTATTATTATAAATCTTTGAAATTCACAGTAGGCTCATTGTTATATTCAATTGATCTCGCTATTTTACGGAATTTATTAGTTATCGAATAAAAATCTGATTCATCATCCTCTCCACTGACTTTAACTGGATGTCTTCTTGTCTTTTGAAGTAATGGATCATGCTGCGAAGCTTTTAATCTATACTGAACAAATGAAGTATATTTAACTGGGGGATCAACTTCAGGTTTTCTTGCAAATGAACTTGAATCAATTGCTTGAGCTTCAGCCTTTGGCTCATATTCAAAATATAAAACAGGTAAAGCTGAAAATTTCCTAACAGCAACCCATGACATTGGTGCAACCGCACTAGACAAAAACGATAAAGTAGCTCTAGAAGTTATAGTAGAAAGCATCTTTTCTAATCTTATTATAAATTGGGATATCAATATTAAAACTGTTCATAAAAAAATTTAAAATTTACAAAAATGTTTAGGAAATTAATTACACCTATATATATATATAAATCTTTTTTAGCTGATTAAATACAATAATTTATAACACAACTTTTACAATGTTGCAAGAATTTTTCACAAATTGATGACTAAAAAATTATGTTTATCATCCGATAAATTCTTTTTGTATATATCCCCGATAAGCCCAATGTAAGCTTCTTTTTTTTTTTACGTGAAGAAAAAGAATAAAAACTGGAAAGTGTGGTGTGCTACATGTAGAAGCTAATAAAATAATTGAATTGGTATTTTTTATGACAGATCCTCCTCATACATCCAAACAGATTTTAACAAATTCTACCAAATTCAAATTATATAGCAAATTTTATCGGTATTAAACCTTTATGTCCTCATTACGGAAGAAAAAAAATTGTGGCTGTGATTGATCCGTTGCAATCTTATTGTTTAGCTTATCTATTATAATATGAAGATATTAAGATAATCCGTAACTTCCATCATGTTCTTTTTTTTTCTACCCGTTTTTTCCCTTACTTCCACCTTCTTACATTAAAATTTTTTAATAGGCAATTGACAGAGATGAACTTTGTGCTGCTGGTTTTAAAAAGATATCTCGATTAGTTACTTTTTGAAGGGGTGAGGTAAAAGGTAAGTTACGGGAAAAAAACCAGTAAAAAAAAAAAAAAATTTTTTTTCTTTTAAAACTGTTTTAGCCGATCATTATTATCATATGAAATTACAATTGAAATTAGTGTCTTGAAGAGTTGAAAGGTCACAATACGATTTATTGTTTCAACTTTCTATTATAATATCTATCTGACATGTTACTTTGGAAATAAACAATTTTAAAAATTTTCATTACTCTTAAAAAAAAAAAAAAAATATACACTCGTAAAATAAAGTTCTATTGTAAATGAAATATCACTGAAAACACTGAAAACACTGAAGACTTGAAAAATGCATACATCTATAATAAAACCCGACCTGAAATACTTGTAAAGTAATAATAATAATAAAAAAATAAAAAAATAAAACCCAAATTGTTGAAAAATAAAGTACAATGAAAAATAATAATAAAAAAAATGAAAAATATTAAAAAAATTCAAGAAAAAAAAAAGAAACCTTTCTCTTTTTTATGCTTCAGTTGAAGAATTTGTAGAAAGCCTTCTCCATTTTAATTTCTTTGCGGCTTTTTTCCAGTTTGAATCATTATTACCATTTGCGTTTCCAATGAGACTATTGGAATTTTTAAAAGATCCAGCAAAGATACTTCCAAGTGAAGATCTACTTGCTGAATTAATAGAAGTAACTGAAGAATTTCTAATCATGTTGGTACTTTGAATTGGAGGAGTTTCCAAGACATCTTCAACTACACTGCTTTGTCTTTGACTATTAGTTGTTGCAATGTTACTATTTTCGCGATGGAAATTTGAGTTTATTGAAGGCACATCACTTTGTTCTTCGTTATCACTCATCAAAAATGGGAATTCGTTATCGTCATGATTTGTTGAAGATCCTGCAGTGGAATCTTCTGGTGATAAAGGTGAAATACACCTACCGTTTGGGCGTCCATTGAAAGAATGTGAATTTGATTGTGGTTGCGGCAGTTGCAGTTGCAGTTGTATTTGTAACTGTGATTGTGATTTTGATTGTGATTGAGGTTGTGATTGTTGAGTAGAAGGAGATGCTAAATAGTAATATTCACTAATTGATTTATCTGAAGATTGTTTCTGCAAAGATTCATTATGTTCTCTTATCTTGGAAGATGTAAATTCAACATATCCATCATGTAATAAATTCACTATAACTTTTGTAGCTTCTTCTAATGCTTCATTTGTGGGTATTAAACTGGATACTAATTCATTTTTCACCGAAGATGGGAGATTAACTTCTTTTGGAGAATCTGCTTCTATAAAATTACTAGATAAAAATTTCCAACTATATTCTTTTTCAATAGGATGTGATAACTGTTGAAATCTTTCAATTTCTAAATAAAATTCCAAATTTTCAAGGCAATGACGATTTAATAAAAATTTTGCAAAATTATTTCTAGAATAAGGTGATGAAGAAGATCCCGCAAGAACAAGTTCTAACGGAGGTATTTCATCTTCTACCAAGAGCCCTCCATCCTGATAAGCCACATTTTCGTTACTCTTATTATTTAAAGTGGTTGAAGTATCCAAGGATGATGATAAAGTTGTAACTTTTGGTAGGCCAGCGTTAACATAGGACGTTGAATCCAAAAAATCCATCACTGAATTAAACGGGTAGAAAAAAAAAGAAGAAAAAAAGTTTTTTAAAAAAAAAAAAAAATTCTTTTCAAGTTCAAAATAATACAAATTAATGATATCTTTTTTTCTTCTTAACTGGAAATAGGTTTTTATATATACAGCTTACATATATTTTATCGGAATTTGCACGTTTTAGAAAGATATATATATAATATGTATCAGACATTAAAAAAAAAAAAAGAAGATAGAGAAACAGACAGGACAGCAGGACCAAAGTATATCTACCAGATTATGCTGTAGGAACTGTGGGAAAATGCACAAAGTTTATAAAGTTTATAAAATTTGCGGGAATTCCTTGACTGTTAGTGACATAAAACCGTTTTTTTTCTTTTATTTCCTGGTTTTTAGTTCCAAATTAAAATTCAAACTGTTGAACCTTAAAGTTTAATTTTATTTTTTTCTTACATTTTTTTTGTATTTTATTTTTTTTTTGACTTCGGCATATGCTTAGCACCGTTTAAGGACAGAAATTTTTTGCAGAATCTTTGCGAGAAAAGGTGGAACAGGCGGGACATATTTCCCGAAGGGCAGGAAGAGACAAAAGTATTTTGTATACTACTTGTTTTCTATTTCACTAGATCTTACATTTATACTTTAAACTATTCAGTGCTTGCTGTGCTTTCTGTGCTTTCTGTACTCACTCAGATTTGTGTAACCAATCTACTACACAAGTACAAAAAAATAAGAAGATTAGAAAGTTTATATATTTATATAATGTAAGCTTCTCAGTCTTATTCTCAGTCTTATTTAATCTACAAATCATATCATTTCTGTTTTTTTGTTTTTTTGTTTTTTTTTTCTTTTTAATTTATTAATTTGCATTGTCAATACTTTGAGCGAGTAACTTCGTTGCCGCGAATCTGAAACTAAGAAACAAAAAAAAAAAAAAAAAGG
>KV454013.1:546443-573911 GCA_001661245.1 Pachysolen tannophilus NRRL Y-2460
AAAAAAAAAAAAAAAAAGGTTTTGTTTTGTTTTGTTTTGTTTTTTGCCTTTTCATTTCGCGCCTAGTATTGAAAGAAAAAGAAAAAAAAAAGTGTGTATTTAACTGCCCTTGTTGGCTGTAATCCGGAGAAGTCTTGCCTCTCTCCTGATGCAAGTTGGGGAAGAATTAATAATGACTGAGGGGACGGAGATGGATTCTTACTATTAAAGTTGAACAAAAAAACAAAAGATTTAATCCAAGCCTTGTACCATGAAGATTAATTCCTACGAATTGGCTATCTGTTTTTGTTTTAAAAGTCTGTATGTTGTGTGAACCTTTTACTTTTTAGTCAGTGGTGTATTGGATCTTCATCTTTTCCCCCCCTTTGAGCCCAGCAAAAAAACAAAAAACAAAAAAAAAACTGAAGTCACCATTACGTATATCTCATTAACAAAGCACTATTAAAGCACTGTTTCTTCTAAGAAAAGGATTATCTAAGCTTGTGGTTTTTTTCTCGAAGAGTACAAGAATCCCGGTAACTTCTAGGTTATTTAGCGCTAAAACAGCTTCTGCAAGTTTTTAACCTCCAAGAACTAAACTTTAGACTTTTTGTACCTCCCATCGCCGCAAATCGTCCAGATCAGTGTTTAAGGCGTCTCTGTCTGTTTTGTCTCTTTTGTCTATATCTCTACATAGCAATTTTTAAAGAATTTATTTATCCATTCGAATATGAGTAATTAATCAATCGTATAAATTTCCTCCTTTCTTCCCCAGATACCTATAATTCATAAATTCAGATAATATTTATTTATTAATGAACTCTGCCCCTCGGATACTTATTGTTTCGGTAAAAAAAGAAAAAAAAAATTTTTTTTCCACTAAATTTTTTAATTGGTGACACCGGTACTAAAATTGTACAATCTTCCGTTGTGGGACAGGACAAGCAGTAGTAGGCGCGAGCATGCTGTGAGCGTGCTGTAAGCATGAAGCATTAGGTACTAGTCAAACCTGCTGCACCATCCCAACAATAATATATATATTATATTTGGTCGAAACTAGACCTTGTTTGGTGGGGAAAATATCTAAAAGGGTAGTTCCAACCTGTCTGACTCTAGAGTAAAGATAAACCGATAATAATGTAATTTAATTTTGACGTTATACAACAACTACTACTACTACTACAACTACTAATAATGCTACTACTAATACTTGAGATCTCACCAAGACATGATTGTTTTCGATTATTACACATGCCATATTATTACCAAGAAATTTAAACCTACTTAATGAGTCACATGCCTTATATAATTTTTAATGATTAGATAGCAAAATGTGAAACAAATTACTTTTTTTTTATTCAATACAAAGAGATCGGTAAAAGTTTATAATGCATTGGCAAGTCTAAAATTAAAAAAAAATGACATGGAAGATGCTTCAGATACTTTCCGCTAGTTTTTTCTTTTTTTATTTTGCATTTTTGCATTTCTGCATTTTTGCATTTTTGTATTTTTTAATTCAAAAACAGGCAACCATCAAGATTAATTCAAACTTGCATATAAAATCCGATTTTAAAGATAATAAGAAATTAACCCAAATTCAAATTTAACTCCACGGATTTTTCATGCTCAACTTTATCTTATTTTCTATATTTTCTGTACCTTATTTGATTGATTTTTTATAATTTTTACAATATTTCAAAGTTTCTTCTTTTTTTGTTATTTGACAACTCTATAAACTACGAAAAAGAAAAAGAATAAAAGAAAACTGTTTCTTTTCTTTTTGATCAGAAATTTTCTTAGATTTGCGATATTGTAAAAACGGAGAATCCCGATTTGTTTTTTTTTTCTTTTTTTTTTTTTTTGATTTTTGCTCTTTCACAGAAAGTTCTTCGTTACCTTAAAGACAATAAAACCCTATCATCAAGATAATAGAAAAGAAACATTTGCTAGACTTTTTTTTCTTTTTCTTTTTCTTTTTAATTGAAGTTAGTTACAGCTTGAACTTAACACTAAAATTGTTTTTGACTCTAAAAAAATGAATTTTTCTTTTTAATAAATTATACAAGCATTAAATATTACAACTATAAAGCAATCATAAAAGATCATGTTCAGGTCAATTGTTGTTACTTTCCCTTGCTCTTTGTTTCAATCTTTCTAATTCATCGTTATCCCTTTGTGCACCTTTCTCAACAACTAAATTTCTTAACAATCTATTTTCCATTTCCAACTGTTGAATTCTCATTTGTAATTTATGGCTAGATTCATTCAAATCCTTAATCTTTCTTTCCATTTCTTGCTCTTTAAGTTTTTTCTTTATTCTGAATCTAGCAGAAGCAGCTGTATTTCTACGTCTTTTATCTATGTCCACAGCGGCCCCGTTGGAGTTATTTGCACCTG
The DNA here is from genome assembly GCA_001661245.1 of Pachysolen tannophilus NRRL Y-2460. Lineage (NCBI taxonomy): Eukaryota > Fungi > Ascomycota > Pichiomycetes > Alaninales > Pachysolenaceae > Pachysolen > Pachysolen tannophilus. The sequence continues at coordinate 548,820 of KV454013.1, forward strand.
AGAGTGATGACGAAGAAGATGGAGTGTCCTCTGGTGGGATTTGAATTGTACTATCTGATTTTATGGTTTCAGGACTAACTGCAACTGAATTTGTTCGGAAATTATTAGTTGAAGAAGTTTGATTTCTCAAAGGATCTGGTGATAGCATGGAATTCAGAGGTGAGGTTGATATAAATGATTGGGAGAGTGAAGAGCGTGCTTCTTGATTAGGTGCTAAAGCAGATATCACTTGTGATGGCTTAATGGTTTGATCATGTGGTTGTTGTTGTTGTTGATGCTGTTTTTGTTGTTCTTGATATAGAATAAAAACAAAAAAAGTTAAAATATTACAGTGATAAAATTTTCAGTTTGATTTGCAATCATAAATGACACTTTGATAAGAGGAAAAGAATAAGTGAAAAAAAAAAAAGAACAAAAACAAAAAATCTGAATCGAGAGCTGGAAAAGAAAGATGTCACTCAGTAATAATCAAGATGTTTCTTTGAATGAAAGTGGTGGTATTAATAATAATAACGACTATTCTCATGCTATGCGTCACGCCGAGGACACTACACCAGCCGCATTATTAGAACAATTGATATACGTGGATACGTTTATGCCAGATGCTGATCCTACAACGTTAGATGAACAGTTGACAGCAGAATTAGCAGCTTTTGCTGATGATTCGTTTATATTTCCTGATGAAGATAAACCAAAAGATCATGATGGTAATGGCAATGGATATGATTTAGGAGGTTTGGCGAAATCATCAGATCATATGACAAATCAAAACAGCAATAAAAACAATGGGAATGATAATAATAATAATAATAATAATAATAACAGCAATAACAGCAACAACAGCAACAACAACCATGTTTTAAATAACCTTAATTTCTCAGAACAACTTCGTAATCATGATTCATTATCAAATAATAATAGTGAAAATAATAATAATAATAATTCTAATGATACAAATGCAGATGTGCTTTCACAAAGTTTGGTGACAATATTATCTTCACAAGGAAATTTCAGTAATAGTATAATAAACTCTTTATCATCAAGCTTGCTATCTGGAGTGCCCAAGGTACATGTTCCTGCTGGAGTGCAATCTACATTGGTTTCTGCAGGGTTAACACAAATACAAATAGATGCCCTTGCAGCTCTTATAGCACAGCATCAGTTAAAGAGCAACCACAATGGTGATATTTTCAACAACAATGATCTTAACGGTGGGTTTAATGCCAGTGCGGTCGATGTTTTAAGTGGCTATAGTGATAGTAGTGCTGCAAATGGTGGTGGGTTGTTAAACAATTTTACTCAACCTCTGTCCCAACAACAACAACAACAACATGTAAACCAAACAAACTTTCAGCTGCAGAGTCCTGAAAACTTACTCTCAAGTATTGTTAACTTGTTAAATAGTCAAACACATAATCAAGCACAACAAAACACGTCGTTGTCTTCTCAGGGTCAAGTTTTCGCTTTTCAACAAAAATAAAATAGAAACTCAAATATGAAATAATAGCCAAAAAATTTTTTTATAAACAAATGAAAAGCTTTCAAATCTCTTATAAACTTGATATTTCAAGAGTGAATAATTAATTATCAAGCTTTCCATCAAGAGATGAGTATTTCAATCTACCCTGTACCGTCTTGCTAAGTAAAGATAGTGTGGCACACTAAAGAAAATTTTGCATTTGACATTTCACGTGATATGGTACCATTGCGGATCAGTTTGCCTAAAGAAGAATATTGCTGTTGTGGAACACTACTTTATATATGTATTTTTTTTTTATTTCTGATCACCGCTTGGGTTCAGCCCGCAGCTCTTTCCGCAGGGCCGTTCGGTAGAGCGCCCGCTTCTGTTCCCTGCTAAAAGCGATGGCGGCCCGAGGGCAGAGCGATGGGTATAGTAGTTAAGTAGTAGTAGCAGTAGTAGTAGTAGTAGTAGCAGTAGTAGTAGTAGTAGTAGTAGTAGTAGTATTTAAATTATTGTCTTAGACAAAAATTATATAAAATGATAACTGAAATCAATAAGCCAAGAGAAAACGCAAAGATGAATATATAGATCCTGTGTAAAAACACAGTACGTAATTAAAAGAAAAAAAGAAAATAAATATATAAATTATCAGTTAATAGATTAAAAATTAAATCTAATTTCCTCTTGTGTGTAACCCTAGTTCTTTGGTTTAGGGCTTATGCGCTTGAGTTGATCAACATAGTTTGCAGTATCTTCTGCTCTTCTTCTACCATCGACGTACAGCATCATTTCACCATAGGATTCAGGGAAAACTGAACAGTAGCCTGGATTATCGTACGCAACATGGTCTCTAGGAACGAAAAATGAATAGACAAAAGTACCACTCTCTGTAAGTTTCTTGCTGTCCAAGGTTCTAATGCCAGTATCCACTTGTACCTGAACTAAAGTTCCAGGTGACGATAAGAAATCTTTTTCATCTGTTGAGAGTCTATTTGCTGACGGCAAGTCAAAATCTCCCAATTCTTTAATTTTCTTTACAGATTCAGCTGCTTCATCACTTTCATGAATATGTTCAGTATAACATACTGAGGCCTTCATATATAATACAGATCCAACAGGTACTGGTGCTTTGAAAGTCGTTGAATCCAAAGAGACAAATCTTGGTGGAGCTCTTGCAAAAGCAGCAGAAGTACAATAAGCTAATTCAAACGTTTGACGTAACAAGTAACCACCAAATATCATATAAGAATGTCTATTTCTATATTGTGGTTGCATGAAAAGTGTTGAATAACTATAAGTATCTTTCATAAGAATTAAATTCTGAGGTTTTTCTGGGCCCAATTTTTCAATACTCTTAGAACTTATCCACATCTTGTGAATTAATTTAGATTCTTCATTTGTTGGAGGGACTTTATCTAAAGTTTCCAATTTTGCTCTCAATTTCTTTGATGCATTATGAGATTCTGCTCTTCTGTAATCAATCCATTCAGGTTCAGTTACAGGTAAAAGACGATTAATTGGGAAAGATTTATGTGTCTCTGGGTTACGAGCAACAAATGTAAAATTTGCTGTTAAAAAACAATTATCCAGAGGTAAATCTGATTCTTTAAAATTTTCTGGTAATTTACTTTCAAAAGCATAACCTTTAACTGAAATTTCCATCGATGACCTACCTGTCCAAGTAACACTTCCAGCCAATAAGAAATTATAATTTTCAATTTCATCAACTTTCTTAACCATATAGATTCTATCAACAGATGCAGTAACATTAACTGGTTCAGCAGGAGCACAATGTCTATACGCAATTCTTCCAGCTAAGGCATCCAAATCTTGGAATAATTGACCAACTCTTAATCTACCAAAAGCATTAATATATCCATCCCTCAACATGGGATCATCTTTAAACGGTAAATTCAAATAACAAAAAGAATCCAGTCTAGTTTTTTCTCCAATAACATAAGTCTTTGAAGTTCTATATGCATAAGAATCTAAAGTCTTTCCCTGAGCTAATTGTATCTCTCTTTCTTTCAACGCCTCTAACCATGTAACTTTATTTGGTGGTGTCTTGTGTTCTTGCATAGATTGAAATAATGTTCTTTGTGGTTCCATACTTTCTGCTAATATAGTCGCAGTAGCATCAGCTGCCTCTGAAGCATCATTCGAACCAGGTTGAGTATCTGGTCTATGGAAATTTTTTGGCTTCTCTTTAATCTCGCTATCAGCATCTTTAGAAGGTGTTGATATAGTAGAATTAAACCTCGATAAATAATAACCCGAATAAGAACTACGCATCAATCTTTGAGCATTCTGGCTCAAAAATGTAGTTCTTAACATGACTAACTTTAGTTCAACAAACAAACCTTTATCTATCTATCTATCTATAATATATATATATAAATAGAGAGAGATAAAAAGATCTTATTTCTTAATAAATTAACAAATATATTATATATTTATTCTTAATCCTACTCAGCTCATCAAAGAATTTTAATCGGTCCTCGGTCACCGTGTATCTTTTCGCCGGCAGGTTTTCCGGGTGCGAGATATCCAAACGGTCAATAATCATAAATACCCCTCAAGTATATGGAGTATTAAATACAACGATGCCATCAAGTGGTTATCAAGAGATTATCAAGATATTGGCCATTGGGTTAGAGATTAAGGGTATCCTTTCCTGTATTAATTCTTTGATTTGAAAAGAGAAAAAAAAAAAAAATAAGAAGAAGAAGAATAAAAATGTAAAATAAAATAAAATTAAAAAGTAAACTCCAAATAACTAAACTAATAAGTACAAAGCTAAAAACTAAAAACAATGAAAACAAAAAGATCAAAACATCAGTCTAAAATAATTCAATTATCGGCGTTTTCTATTTCGCCCTCGTTGGATACTCTGTCGTCTCCAAAATTTGGTTCGTGACTGGAAGTACGTCCTCTATGGCTAAATTCTACCAAGCGTGCTTTTGCTGTTGTAGAGATTGCCGATATTCCTCCTGATAAATCTGTGTATCGACTTGAATCCAGCCATGATTCTGATGTAGTGTTGATATTGGTGGTGCTGTTATTGTGAATTGTGTCTGGGTTACTCAGGTTTCTGAGAGAAGCATTTGCTGGGGATTCGAAATTAAATCCACCTTCTTCTGTACCGGTTCTATTAGCTGTTGCTGAGAATGTATTTTCATTAACATGATCCCATCTTAAATCACCATTGGAGGTTTGTGTTGGTCTGAATTCATCTCCTATTGATGTGCCATCTGAAGAAAATGCATTTGTTGATGTTGAAGTAGACATATCATTTGCAGATGTGGAATGTCCTATATCATTTTTAGAGGCTCCATTGCTGTTATAATAGTTATCTTGTAAAGAAAAATGTTCAGGTCCTAATGATCTTGGATGATGTTCTTCATGTAAGATATCTAAATTTTTAGGTGCTTGGAAATATCTTGAAGAAGATCTGTTATTATAATTACTATTGTTATCGACAATTCTTGGTTCAACTAATGAATTTTCACTTTTAGGATTATTCATTGATATCACATTGTTGTCGCTATCCAATCTTTGGAAATTACCACTTCCTGAATCTTTTGTTAATACAGAGGATGTCGTAGATCCCAACATATCTCCCGATTTTCTATATGCTAATATATTTGATTGTTGAGATTTTCTTTTGAAATCATCATCTACCACTCTCACACTGTACAATTCATTTGTCGCCACAGTAGCTATTGAGTTGAGAGAATTTCTTGATTTCCATAGCTCATCATTTCTTCTCCAAGATCTACGAGGAATTTCGTGTTTATTACCATTGCCATCATGATGATGATCATGAACCAACAGATCAGAGCTATATGTCTGCATTGCATCTTGATATATGGAAGAATCTTCAATGTTTGTAGATCCTGATTCATCGCTCTCACTTCCATAATCTAATTTCTCCAAATTTAAAACATTCAATGCTGATAGTCTCTTGGCATCTTCATCTGCATCATCTTCAACATCAGTGATGCTACGTGTAGCTGATCTGTTATTTGGATTGTTCGAAGGATTACCCAAAATTGGTCCAGAAATTGATTTTGGTGATTTTTCTTGATCCAGATCTGAGTCTCTGCGACGTTTCCAATAGCAAAAATAAAATACAAGCAGAATAATAGTAAGTGTAACAACTGGAACTACTACTCCAACCGCAATAGCAACTGTTTTCTTCTTGTTGCTGGAAGCAGATTTGCTAGAATCCAAATTTCCTGCTGCTGTAGTAGATGACGAATTACCTGTAGTAGCGGTTGCTGATGAAGTTTTTGAAGAACTTTGAGAACTAGTAGCAGCTGAAGATGATGACAGTGACGGTGAGCTTGAAGTTTTAGACTTCAGTACGCCTGAGATCTCAAAAGAGAGTGAATCAGTTAAACTTCCTCTAGTTGCTGTAATTTCAACCTCAAGGCTATCCAAGTCGGTTGGAGTGGATCCAGTAAAGGTCAAATTTGAAGTATGAAAATCTAACCAACTAGTTTCATTACCATCAAAGCTAGCTGATAAATCTGTATTATTTAAGTCTGTGAAATCTGTCTTTGGTAGCGTATATTCAAAATATTCGCCTCTTGTAGCGTTAACATCAGATAGATCACTGACTGTAAATAAGGAATCTTCAACATCTAATTTGAATTGTATGGCAATAGTATTTCCAAATACATCTTCTATTGTGATATTGAAATAATCAACTTCGTCATCATCTGCAGTGTCCGGAATTGTTCCTGATAAAAATTCTTCATCTAATGATAACCATGAAGGAGCACCTTCTAAAGTCAAAGAAGAAATATTAGATGAAGAGATTTCTTTACCATCTAAGTAAACATCTGATAATGGCAACGTGTAATTGACTGTCTCATCTACGGTTCCATTCAACACAATAGTACTTGATAAGCTCGTACTTAATTGGTGAGCACCAACAATTAATTTAAAAGTACCAATACATCCGGAAAAGTCAACGTAATCAGTAGCAATCAATAAAAATCCATATTCAAAACTTGGTGCAATATCAGAGTTAACTGCAGGTGCAGTTCCTGAAAATGTTAAAGTATCGGAATCAAATTGGATCCAACTTGGCAACGGAGTTGCATCTGATGATCTTCCGTAATATGCAACGATAGAGTTACTCGAATCTGAAGGAACTTCGAATATACTCATTGAGAAATTAAGATTGAAAGTTTGACCTGGTGCAAGAACCAATCCATCGTAACCATTTGTATCTCCAAAAGACGATAGTTCGGTGAATATAATATCAGATGATTTCAACTCAGGTGCTGGATCTGTGGAAACAACTAATGTATAGTCTTCAGATATATTACCAGTAGAATCGTAACCAATAAGTGTTATGGTAAGATTATCGGTTGCATCTGAAGTTGAAGGAGTTCCTAAAAAAGTTCTACTTGAACTATCAAATGAGAGCCAGCTTGGTAAGTCAGACGCATCAAATGTAACAGTACTGTCATTCGATAAAAAAGTTTCGTTGCTTATTGTGAAAGAGTAACTCTCTTCAGTTCTTGCTACTAATGGTAATTGCTCATCAAAGGGAAACCCGACATAAGGAGTAGCTATGACCAATAAAGAGTTCAAGTACAACAACGCTATTGTCGGAAGATACGAGAAATTATTTATTTTCATTTCACCGCTATATCTCCCTCACTCTCTACTTTGCTGCTTCTAATCAACTTTCTTCTTGGTTGCCTTTCCTTTGATCAAATTTTGTTTTTTTTGCCTTTTTTCGTTTCTTGTTTTTATTAAGACTGATAGAAGTAAATCAAATGGCGAATTCTTGATATATAACGATATTGCTTTCTTCTTTTAGTTTTTCTTCTTGAATATTTTTTATAAAACTGAAGCTGAATACTAAGATATAAATTCGAAATACAACACAAGAATTAAAATAAAACCCAATTAATTAATTAACTTCCCCTAAATGACTATATAAGCTATTTTCAACGAACCATAAACAACTACAATGAATTACAAAGACCTACGCACGAACAAGGGTTTAAAGTTCAATTAAGATATACCTATTAAATTTCATTGTAAAACACGATATATTTGATGAAAAAAGGAAATACACTATATTTTTTTTGTAAACACTACAGCTTTATCCATTGTTTTAAACGTCACCCTTGCATAAACACGCGTAAAAAGAAAACTTTTTTTTATTTTTCACGCGATGCTCTTTTTTCAAATGTTTAATACCCTTCAAATGTTTAATACCGTACACATTCTCTATCAGACAAACTAGACATTTTGAAAAAAAAAAAAAATTGTATGCAGTTAATATCTTTTTTTGCTTTGCTGAAAGGGATCTCATTAATTCCTAATGCGGTTTTAGAAAGTAGATCATTTATTATAAATAAATAAAAAAAAGTAAAAAAAAATATAAAAATTAAGCTATAAAGTGTTTAGGGAACCATAGAAAAAAAACAACCAATAGATAAATAAATAAATAAAAAAGGAGCTGTGAAGACGGAAAAATATAAGAAAAGCTATTTAGTGAGTATTTTGCTTCATTCAGTTTTCTTTTGCGGCTGGTAACTGTATAGTTACTGATTTATCATTAAGCCTATGTGTAGTTGTGGCTATAAACGTAGAATCATTTTGATTATCATTTTCTGACCTAAGATGTGCTTCTTGCCACCAGCTACTATTTTTTATCTCTTGTTCTAAATCGATAGATCCCCCACTTGAAAATAATTCGTTTTCTGATGAACTATCAATTTCGTGAGCTTGTACAGAAGTGGGTGTTTGTTTATCATCACTTGGTGAATTGCCTCTGTTTTCAGTGTCACTCATATTCTTATATTTTTCTGGATAAAGCGAATAAGACATGTTTGTCTTTGTATAACCTTTCTCTATCTCGCCAATGGATGATGCGTATAATGTTGAGCCTCCACCATTACTGGTTGGACAAGATGCTGCAGAAGATGACAGTCCTGAGTGAGATTTTTCAAGAAATGGTGTTTGAGTAGTAATCGTTGGAACATTACTTGAATTATTTGCTGAAGAAGCCCACATTGACGATAAGGGTAATTGTAAAGTTACCAATAATATTGAGACAGCAGTTAAACGTGAATGAGCAAGATTTTTTGTGCTATGACTTACCATTACAACCACCGCTGGAATTATCATTGTTTGACTTGACATTATAAATAAAATGTGTAAGGTTCCAAATTGTTTAAGACCCAAATAACGTCTTGATCTAATTGCTAACCCTAACTTAATGACTAAGATAAGACAACTGTAAACGACTGAAGCTGAAAAGATATACATTGGGTAATTAGATAAAACTACTCCAACACTCACATCACTATAAAGTGAAATTATAGAACGAACACATGCAGCAAAATAAAAGCCTAAAGTTGTTAAACCTAATGCAGCAGAAGTTAAAGTAAGTAATAATCCAATTTTGCGAACTTCTGGTGATTTGAAAACAACTCTAACTTGAAACGTTAATGAACTCTCAATACATGCAATAAGTAAGACTTGTAATATATCCGCACAAATACTGGTTCTATAATCATCTCCTGTTAAGTTTCCAAATGAAGTAAAATAATATGTAGCAGAATTAAAACCACCAAGAAGAAAATGGATATAAAGTGATGAATGCATTATAAGGAAAAACAACGACAATTCATTTAATATGAAAACTGGTGTTTTACGATTCTTTGTTAATAATCTCAAGATTAAAAACATTAATCCTGCACAACCAACTCTGCAACCATAAATCACTGCAAGACTAATATTTGAAGAAACAAAAGATTCAATATCTTTAAATGTTATTTCTGTTTCCCCATACAGGGAAATAAAAGATAATTCTTGTGTTTCCGGGTCAAAACTTGATGAACTCATTTCAAAATAAATACCTGTATAAATATTATATTATGATTATTAAATAGTAGATGAAACCCAAGTTTGAATGAATGGCAAAGAAAGTTGCTTTTATAACAACTTGTTATTAATAGCTTCTTCTGATTTTGGATTATGAAACAATTTAGCAGTAGATAATAAATCTATTTTCAATGTCCTGAGATAACGACAAAAGCTTAATTTTCTATATGCCAAAAAAAAAAAAAAAGAACAAACAAAAAACAAAGAAATAAATTAAAACAAATGAAAAAAACAAAACTTCAAGCTTAAAGATTTGTATCAAAACTCATTTTATAATACCTGTATACTAACTAGCATACTTAGGTCTCATTAAGATATAGATCTATAGCCACAAAAACTGAAAGATTTGAAACTATGAAAGGTATTGATATTAATCTTTGATTATGCAAATAAAGAAGTATAAAATCTGCATCATCAATGAAATTTCCTTTTTAGGCCATTACAATGGATTATAAAAACACATCAAAAAAAAAATCAAAAAAATCAAAGTTACAAAGTAACAAAAGTTAGGAAGTTACCACTGTACAACAATACAAGTACCTTCACTATATACAACTGCTATTATTACTACACTACAGTATCATGTCGATAAAAATAACAAACCTAAAAAAAACTAGAAACGTTTATTTTAAACTATTAAAAAAAAAAAAAAAAAATTCTTTTTTTGATTATTATTATTTAATTGGTCGACAAACAATCATAGCAACACCAACTACAAATCACTAATTGATTTCAAAAGAAATCAAATAGTAACTTGTCAGACAGCCATTTGTACCCACCCAGATTACATCCCTTCACGAAGAAGTACATATAACGGGTCAAGATCATCGCGCCTTTTCATCTGAAAACCACAAAAAGTGGATTCAGAATTATAAAAGGCAAAAATATAAAATTGCAGATGACCAGACCACTAAGGATCATGGACAAGCTAAAAATTAATTTCTCACTCTAGGGTACAAAGGTATCTACCTCATCAACCAAGTTGGATTCAGTGGCTCTTTTGAAGAGTCAAAGAGGGACGTGACCTATAGAAATGATCCTACTATTATGGGTGTTAGTAAAAATGACTTTAAAAATGTTCCAATTGCTATATTCATTACTTACTGAAGTACGTCGACAAAGAAAAGAAAAAAAAAAATAAATCAAATTGTAGGAAGAATTGCTCTTTTTATATGCTTCATCAGGGTGAAAATTTTTTCTTCTCACAAGATGCGTTTACCCGGCTTGAGCAAGAAAAAAAAAAATTCAGAAAAAAAATTTTTTGGCGTTTTTTTTTTCTTTTCTTTACTTTACTTTGAGAGGTGAGTAGTGTAGTATAGAAAGAGAAAGAGAAAGAGAAAGTAGTGTAATTCTTACATACACTACTTTCTTTACATACCTAAAAAAAAAAAACAAAAAAACCTATAAAAATTGTTATCTGCCAAGTATCAAAATACAAAAAATAAACAAGAATAGCAGAGTGACACCAGGGTGACACCAAAATGACACCAAAATTCCATCAGAGAGAGTGACAGCGGCTGTTTTTAAATTTTAGCGCCAGAAGAAATCCAACAACCTATACGAACACACTGACAGACACACACTTGGCTAATCTTTACAATAAGAGTTTCGGCAATGCCTCGCTCCATGCTACAATCCACTTTTTATCTATCTATCTATTTGAAAAACTCTTGAATTATGCGTTATTTTAGTTTAGTTAGTTTAGTGCGGAGATAGATTACCGAAATTGATGATGTTTATACTTCTCCTCCTCCTCAATTCTAGATTTTAGTCGGATCAACTGTTCAAGCCGCCGCCCTTTTTCATTACATCAATCAAATAAAATCTACGTTGTTAACAACTGACATGTAGTAATTACACGGCGTAAGCTGCCAAAAAATAAAAAACGTCTTTATAATAATAATATAATAGTATAATAGTATAAAAAAACCGTAGTCTGGGCAACAGCCAATAAGAGGTGTTTCATAACCGTGTTACATCATAGAAAAAAGACCCTTCGCTCTCCTCTCCTCTCCTTTATTGTATGTAATTTTGAAATTGTTTTGAAATTGCCGCGATTTTTTTTTTTTTTTTCTTAATTTAATATTTTAAGCTTCAGCACTTGAGATTCAATACTTAGCTACACGACCTTTGTTTACGTTTGTTGTTTGTTTTTCCACATCTCATGCTTTGCCGCCTCAGCTTCCAATCTTAGATAATAAGGAAAGTCTTAAGTTTCTCTTCAAACTTCAATTCTCAAAATTTTTTATTTTTTATTTTTTGAAGGTAATAATACTACTAATTTATTGTTACTTCAAACTATCACTAAAGGCGCTTAATTCATAGTACTCTCAATTATATTATTTCGTACCATCTTTATATAATTTGATTCAATACTGGTCGCTAGATTGTACTTGATTTTTGTGTTTTGTCTTTTTTTTAAAAAACTTTTAGAATTAGTTTTTGAAAAAAGATTTTGCTACCCCTTTTAACAAAAAGGTCGAAAAGGTTTTATTTTTAATTGTTTTTTTTTCTTATTTTAAATTGGTTCTAGGTTTTGGTTTTTAGTAATTGGGATTTGAACTGATAATCATAGTATTAGTTTAATCATGTCCCTGAATAATAATATGGGTGCTTCAACTTCTCCAAAGAAACGATTGAGTTTATTTTCATTTGGTTCTAAGAAGCATAATAGCGATAATGGCAGCGGCGGCAATGTGATGGTCGGTAATGGTAATGCCGACAATGATAGTAATAATATCATTAATAGTAGTGGTAATAGCGGTAACAAGCTAGATGATGCTATAGATCCAAATGAGGAACATCAATATGATTATCATAGTGATCCAAGACGAGTTAGAAGTAGACAACAGTCTAGTATTGGTGGTAGTGGTGGTAGCGCCGTCATGAGCGGTAATAATGATTCTAAAAACAATAATCCTCAATTGATGTCTCCAAATTCTCCATTATCTTTAACAGATGAGAATTTGAATAATTTAAATACAAGTTTGAATTTGAATAGTGGTGCTTCATCAAGATCATATAGTAATACTAATACCAATTTTTCATCAACAAATAATCATAATAATCATGGATTACATCATCATCAGGATAATGTTTCTGAATCTTCTTTAATTTTTGAAAGGTTTGTACAAGATCCATTGATTGATAATCTGCCAATCGTTAATTGTCCAAGATGTGGGAAATTGAAAAATGAATGTCATCATAATTCAATTTTTAAATTACCTTCACATTTGATTAATTCTGAAAATTTTATTCCTCTGGCATTGGATTCTACTGCATCATTGATTAATAGTGATACCGCATTGGATCAAGTTGATCTTGTTTATTCCCAAAGGAGACCAAGTGTATTAACAAATGCCCTTTCACCATTATCAAATTCAAATATAAATACAAATACAAATAACGGTAGTGGCAATAATACCCAAATTTCTAGAAGACCATCATCCATTGTTCCATCTTCTCCTGGATCAACTTTAATAATGGAAAGAAGTTTATCCAATAATAATATGATGAATTCACCAAGTTCACCAGTACCAATGAACAGTGCAACTTCTCCTTTAAACAGGACAAAATCAACAATATCCTTCTTGTCATATGCAGACGTTATTGAAAGTGAAGATCAAGAAACAAATTTCCAAAGAAGACCTTCAATTTCACAAACTTTAAGTACTTCATTTTTATCTTCACCAAGCAGTCATAGTAGAAATCGAACAGATTCAGTTACATCGTTACTGACAAGAACTCCAATGAGAGTGAATACAAATCCAAATCCTCAGTTTTTCTCATCATCTGCAATTTCAAGAACTACATCATCAAGAGCAGGTTTTGGTGGAAGATTAAGTTCACTGTCTGTTAGTAATTGCTGTGGTATTAATAATAATGTTAACAACAATAACAGTGGCCACAACAATAACAATAACAACAACAACAATAATTTATCAACAAGTAAATTTCAATTTTCACCAAATTCACCGACTTCAGACTTGTCAGATAATGACGATTTTGCAAAACTAAAAAATGCAAAGAATGCAAGATCTATGTCTAATACTTCAAGTTTAATTTCGAGTGAACATCACCGATAAGAGTTATAGAGTACTATGGGGTAAAAATTGATTTACAATTTTAGAAAAAATGATAGAGAGATAGATTCTAAAGCATCTGAATGTTTTTGATTTGTGATTTGTCTTTAAAAAACAAAAGAAAAAGAAAAAAAAAAAAAAAAATTTTGTTTTTGGTAGCGGTGTTTTACATTTTTTAATTTTTAATTTTTAATTTTTTAATTTTGTCAAAGAGGGAAAATTTTAAAAGTTGGCAGGAGTTGTTAATATTTCGTTCCTAAAGGGTTCTTAGATATATACTCTTTTTGAAATGTCAATATTACCTGTTTTTTTTTTTAATCGTTTTATTTGTTAATTTTGAATTTTTTCTGGATGCACTTTGTTATTTATTTGTTTTTACCTTCACTTGTTTTTTAATTGGTTTTGTAATATTGACAATTCATAAATGTGAATTTTTTTTTTTTTTATTATTATTATTATTATTATTATTATTATTATTATTATTTTTTATATTTTATGAGAATTTGTTGTTATAACTTTTATTATTTTAATGATTTTACATTTATTAATGCAATATGAAATCAAATATATTATTTACTTTCTAGGTGCTAAGGACATACATACTTCAATATATAATATAAATAAATACATTTTATATTTTTATTATAATAATAATCAATTTATTCATCTGCCAAATAATTTTTCCTATTAGCAGTTCTAACAAATCTTCTTAATTGCCATTCAATTTCTGCATCTTTATTATCCAAAGTACCTAACCTTAATTCAAATAACCGCATTTCAAGTCTCGGTCCAACTTCACTAATTTCAACTCCATCTCTTGTTTTCACATATACATGCTGTCTAACACTAATAAAATCTTCCTTATTAATAAAACTTATAACTCTTGGTGAATCTTTCTTGACACCTGGTGGAAATAAATTCTTTAATATTGTTTCTATTCTTTTACCCAATTTTGAAGTAAAATTTTCAAAAACTAAATGCGGATAACTTTCTGATTGATTCCCAGCATTTAAAATATCATGTCTTAATACAACATTATGTAACGTAAATATCGCCGTAGGACCATGTGGGAAATGCGATATAGTCAAAGTAGTCGGCACACCTCTATGTTCATGTATAACTATCAGGTCATTAATATTTGCTGATTTACAAGTTTCAACTAAATTTGGCATTATATAATTACCTCTGTTTAATCTTATCGAATTTGGAAACATCAACTTAATCTCCTTGGCAAATTGTGATAACCTCGTCGATGGATCTCTAGATGTCGTAACAACAATTTTTGGTTCTATAATCCCACTAAGCAGTGAATATTCATCATCAATAGATTCTTGTACAGATTCATCATATAAAAAATCTTTTTGCAAATCTTGGTCTTCTGAAAGCTCTTTAGAAAGTGGTTTCCCAGAAGCTAACGCCTGTTTCAAAAGCTGTCTTTTTTGCACAAGAGACGATTCTTGAAGCTCTACAGCTTTACGATATAAATACTCTCTCCTCTCACGGGCTTGCTTTCTAATCATTCTTTACTCAACAACTCAATTAAAAGATTAATTTTTATATACAAGATAAAAGATTAAATAAAAATTAAAAAATTTTTTTTATAATATGAAAAATTTTCAGTAAACATTTACACTACCAAAACGATCAACCTAAAACTTTTGAAGAGCCCGATGATCATCATCATCTTGAACATCATGATGATGATGACTAGATTATTGTTTTAAGACGTCATTTAGCTTACCGAAGCTCAAGACGTTTTCTATTCTCAGGCTGCTTGTTAGTAGCATCACCAATCTGTCTATTCCAAGTCCCCATCCTCCAGTTGGTGGCATTCCCAATTCCATGTTTTCTACAAATTTATAATCCGGTATTAATGATTCGGTATCTTTATATTTTGCACTGTTTTTCAATTGGGATTCAAAATTTTCGAATTGAGTGAATGGGTTATTCTCTTCTTCATATGAGTTGACGTATTCTTTAGAGTTTATAAATAATTCAAATCTGCGAGAAATAATAAATTCTCGGTTACCGTTATAAATCAATTTTGTTGATTTTGCTAAAGGTGATAGTAAAGCTGGTTGGTTATATATTATTGTAGGCTTGTTGTTGTTGCTTAAAGGTTCCAAGTAAATTGACGACAATTTGTCTAAATATTGCAGTGGAGATTTAATTTCAGGTTCGGTTATTTTCAAAATTTGGAAATATTGGGATAAATTTTCAGTAGTTAAATCTAATGGTAATGGTAAGCCAGTTTCAATTTCTAATGTGGGTATAAATTCTATTCTGTTAAATCTTTCAATATTGGCTAACTGCTGTAATAATGCATTATCAAAATTTTGACATAAATTCTCATGATTCAATAGGTCTTGTATAATTTTGTTAAATAAATCTTCTGTCATTTTAATTAATTCTTCTAAACCAATAAATGTTTGATAAAATTCACATGTTGTAAATTCTGGATTATGCGTTGAATCAATACCTTCGTTCCTGAAAACTTTACCTATTTCAAAAACTTTATCAAACCCTGAAATAATTAATTTTTTTAACCATAATTCAGGTGCTACTCTCAAGTTTAGTGGTAATGGTATATTATCATCATCTTTAAGGTGGACACTCGAAGAAATGAAAGGAGTGGCATTAGCACCTGTGCTACCACTAGCAATTATAGGAGTTTCTACTTCAACAAATTCTCTTTTGTTTAAAAAATTTCTAATACTAGAAATAATTATCGACCTAGCCAACAAAGTATCCCTTGATCTCTTATTAATCAAATAATCAAGAACTCGATTACCATTGATCTTTGCTGTATCTGTTAACCTTGTCGGAATTGCATGTAAAGCTGGGGCACATAGTATTATTGGTCTTATCAATTTTAACGATAACTCTCCAGCATTTGTCACACCGGGATACCCAATACAAGATATAAAGTCACCTCTTCGTAGCAAATCATGATTCTCCACAAACTCTTGTTTATCTAATCCCATCATCTTACTATTACCTACAATTTGAAGTTTCTCAAAATCTTGTACTATATCAATGAAAATTAAATTCTTACCAGATTTTCGAATACTAGAAATCTTACCATTCACTTGAAAAGCTTCTTCAACCACCTTCAGATCATCAAGAAAACAATAATTCTCATATTTCTTTCTGAATACAGGTATTCTTATTTCGTCAGTATCAGTATTTTCACTCTTGATTTCGCTTAAAAGAGGGTAGTATTTTTGATGAGCAGTAGTAACTAATTTCTTTCGATTAGCAAAATCACTATCTTCCAATATAGATGATGAAACTGATGATTTCACTCTCTTGAACACCAATGACGATATCTGTCTTCGTATCATCATTATCATTATATCTTTAAACCCATTCTTCTTTTCAAGTTGTATCGATCTCTGCAAAAATATTTAGTACCAAAAAGATGGTTGGAAAAAAGAAGGAAAAAAAAAAAAAACTTCACCAAAATACAGGTATTAAACCCAACCACCTTTCCACACTATTAAATTAAATTAATAGTTTTAGAGATCTTTTTTGTTTTAAACGAATATTAATAGTTTGATTACAAATGGTGAGTTGTTATTCTTCAATTTGTGGAACAGGGTTCTTTGCTATAATTCTTTAGCTTTTTGTGATTGAAATTAAAATTACTAACATGGATTTTATATGTGTTGTTATTTGTAGGATTTTAATTCTATCGAAGATATCGATAATGTCAGATTGACTTGGAATGTTTTCCCAACAACAAAGATAGACGCTACGAGGCTTTCTGTTCCAATAGCATCTTTGTATACTCCGTTGAGACAAAGGGAGGATCTTCCAATTTTACATGAGGATCCTGTGGTGTGTAGGCAATGTCAGGGAATATTGAACCCATATTGTCATTTGGATTTGACTATCAATATTTGGAATTGTCCTTTTTGCAATACTGTTAACAAGCTTCCGGTTCCAGATATTATACCTTTACAATGCCAACAGGAATTTACCACGATGGAGTATGTTACATCTAGAAGAAATGCAACGCCTCCAGTTTTTTTATACGTTATCGATCTTTGTTTGGATGATGAAAATTTGTCTAATTTAATTGAATCTATATTGACAAGTATAGATCTTTTACCTGAACATGTCTTGATAGGTTTAATTACTTTTGGGAAAAATGTTAATGTTTATGAATTGGGTAACCAAGATGTTTCAATCAATTCTTTAACTTTTAATGGTAATAAGCCCTATACACTTGAACAGATTGAATCTATACTAGGTTTATTACCAAACTCACTTGTGGTGAAGTCTTCTCAACCGCTGCAACAGAAGAGTGCGATTTTGAATTATAGAGGTTCTAGGTTTGTTCAACCAGTTTCTCTTTGTCAATATCAGTTAAGGATGATTCTTGAACAAATTTTAAAAGATTCTTTCCCTATAAAACGTCATGAAAGGCCAATGAGAGCCACTGGATCTGCTGTCAATATTGCATTGAACTTGTTGAAATCGTGTTTCGACCAAACTGGTTCTCATATGCTCTTATTCAGTGGTGGACCTTGTACTTATGGGCCTGGAATGATTGTTGATGTCCCATTTAAAGAACCATTAAGATCACATAAGGATATTCAAGGTGATACTGCAAAACATTATAAAAAAGCACTGGCATTCTATGATAATTTATCAACTTTGGCTGCAGTTAATGGTCATACAGTGGACATATTTGTTGGTTCTTATGATCAAGTTGGATTATATGAAATGTCGCCTTTATGTGAAAAGACAAATGGAGCTGTTGTACTTAGTGATTCTTTTACTACTGTTATCTTCAAACAATCATTAAACAAATTTTTCAGTAAGGATAACTTTGGGTTTTTAGAAATGGGTTTAAATGCTACATTAGATTTGAAAGTTTCCAAAAATTTGAAGATAAATGGAATGATTGGACATGGAGTCTCATTACATTCGAATAAAGAGAAAAGTAGTATAAGTGACACTGAGATTGGTCTTGGTGGTACAACTGCGTGGAAATTATGTAATGTTACTCCACATTCATCTTATGGAATTTATTTTGAAATAGCGAATAATACTTCGTCTGTTGGTCTTGATAATAATACTGCATTCATACAATATATTTTATATTATCAGCACCCAAGCGGTGAAATGAGGCTAAAAGTCACCACAATACTGAGAAATATGCTCCTGCCGGGATCTGATTCAGATATAGGCGAGTATTTTGACCAAGAAGCTGCTGCTGTATTGATAGCTAGAGAGGCTATAAACAAATCTTTAAAAAACGTTGAAACAAATGATCTCTTGCTTTGGTTGGATAAGATATTGATCGATTTATGTATCAAGTTTGGAGAATATACCAAGAATATTCTGGAGTCTTTTAAATTATCAATCAAGTTCTCCTTGTTTCCACAATTTATTTATCATTTAAGAAGATCTCAATTCTTACAGATGTTCAATAATTCTCCTGATGAGACTTTATTTTACAGACATGTATTTCTTAGTGAAGACACAACAAATTCATTGATCATGATTCAACCAACATTGATGGCATACGATATAGAACTGGAAGAACCCGAACCTGTATTATTGGACTCGTTATCATTGAAACCAGATAGAATCTTGCTCTTGGATACTTTTTTCCACATTCTTATCTATCATGGTGAAACAATTGCTACTTGGAAAAGCTTGGGATATCAGGATAAAGAAGATTATCAATACTTCAAAGATTTCTTGAACTTACCTAGACAGGATCTGGGCGAGTTATTATACGACAGGTTCCCACTTCCAAGATTTGTTGATTGTAATGAAGGAGGTTCCCAAGCAAGATTTTTGTATTCAAAATTAAACCCATCCAATAATTACAAGTCACTTGCTGATAGTTTTACCACTGCTGTGACAGGTACTTTTGGTACTATTGTTGGCGGAGCAAACTCCAATGCTTCAGGTGCTGTCATCTTAACTGATGATGTCAGCTTACAAACGTTTATGGAACATGTACAAAGACTGGTGGTCAAGAGTACAAATTGATTTTGTTTCATATGTCCTTTTTTTTTTTTTTTTTTTTTTTCTTTTAGCTTATCTTTATTTTTTCCTCTTTCTCCTATTGTTGGACGCTCTTTCATTTTACTATCTATTTATTTCAACTTATCACCATTTTCAGCTTTGTTTTTTTCCAAAAAAAGACCTTTATATATAGTATTATCTTTTCTTGTAGTTTAAAAAATAATATTAACATTTAGATTCAATTATCTGTCTTGAATAGATGTCTTTCAACACCGGTTCCTGGTCTGGGGAGAAATTTGCTGTTAGCAAAAATACCGAATTGATTCAGTTTGCCTACAAAAACATCAAAGCCATTAAAGAATCAGATTCATATGAAAAGATGATTAGTGGAATACCGTAAGTGAAATTTAAAGATTGTTTTCGGATTTCAAATATTTATATTAACTTCATTCATATTGTAAAATTAGGTATAACGGTTATTCTAAAGAAATAATACAAGAAAGAACTATACGTCATGAAATTGCAATTGATTATGCATCGATAAGGTTGAAAGATTTTGCAAATTATCAAGATTTCATCAAAACAAGATATGAATACTTGACCAAATGTTTAGGTGGTCTAAAAGGTGAAAATATTCATCTTGAACCACCAATTTTTTTTGATTACGGTTACAACGTAGTTATTGGTGACAACTTCTTTGCAAATTTTAACTTGACTTTAATTGATTGTTCAATTATCAAAATTGGTAAAAATGTTCAGATGGGCCCTAATTGTGTCATATGTACTGCTACACATCCCATCGATAGTTCATTGAGAAGTCAAGGATATGAAATTGCATGGCCCGTAGAAATTGGAGATGACGTTTGGTTAGGCGCCAATGTACAAGTCCTACCTGGAGTAAACATTGGGAACAACGTTGTGATAGGCGCTGGAAGTGTAGTTACTAAAGACATCCCAGATAATTGCGTTGCTGCCGGGATTCCTTGTAAAATTCTTAGATACATTAATAAATAGTTTTAATAGTTGAGTTTAGTTTAGTTGAATTGGTTAGTTTTAGTTTTAAAGTATCAGTACTATTTGTCGCGTAAAAAAAAAAATCTTAAAGGTATTAAATAAATACAATAATAGAATTAAAGACAGTGTTTATAATTCATAATTTTAATTGAAATATGATCATGTCACAAGATCTTGGGCTAGAGGACTTAGAGAGTGTTGAAGATGTTGAAGATGTTGAAGAAGAAGTTTCAGAAATAATAGCTGAACATCAGTTTATACCGCCTTCAGTCACGTTACCGATCTCATTCAAGTCTTCTACATATTGCACCGAGATTCCATCACTGATTTTACATGATCCAACAAAAGAGGTAATTTTAGGTGTTGATGAAGCTGGTAGAGGACCTGTCTTGGGACCAATGGTTTACGGTATAGCATATTGTTTGAAAACATTTGAACCTATTTTGAAAAAATATGGATTTGATGATTCGAAAATTTTAACTGAGCAAAAAAGGTTTGAACTTACAAGAGAAATTTGTGAAGAGGGATCTGAATTAAATCAGAATATAGGATGGTCAACAACAACTTTAACTTCAAGAGATATTTCTAGTGATATGTTGAGTTATCAGGTAAATTTAAATAGTCAAGCACATGACGCTACTATAGAATTAATTAAATCTACGTTATCCAAGGGAGTGAATTTAAAAGAAGTTTATGTTGACACTGTTGGTCCACCAGCTTCATATCAGAAAAAATTACAAGAAAATTTCCCTTTAATTAAAATTACAGTAACGAAAAAGGCAGATTCTTTATTTAAAATTGTTTCTGCAGCTTCAGTTGTAGCAAAAGTCACGAGAGATTTTAATTTAAGCTTATGTAAAAAAGATAAAAACGATAAATTGGGTTCTGGATACCCGTCAGACCCAAACACCAAAAAATGGTTAGTTCAAAATATGAACCCATTATTTGGCTGGGGTAAACTTGTACGATATAGTTGGTCCACTGCAACAAATTGTCTTGAAAATAATAATGCAATAAAAGTGGTATTCGCAACCGATATTCAGGAAAAATTCGACACCAGCAGTCATGATGTCGTTGCCATGTTTAATAATAGAGATGATAGAAGTTTAGAAAAATCAGAATTGAGTACTTTATGGTGGGGTTCTTATGATGTTAAATTGAATTGAACTCTTTTATCATTCCCTTCTCCATCCCCTTCTATCTCCACTATGTTTTCCCGCGCCCCCGCCTATTCTCACCGCTGCTTTTTTTGTTTTTCCGCCCGAAAAAAAAAGTTATTTTTTTCTCTTTTTCTTTGCTTCGGAGCTACTGGTGCGGTGGCCGCCCTTCGACGTGCTCCCTGCCGATGTACTCTTACTCTTTCCCGCGAAACGGGCTCGTCCTCCGCCGGATCTTCAGTTTTTTTTTTTTTTTTTTTTTTTTTTTCTTGCGTTTTCTTTTTCGATTCTTTATGTCCGGACTACTCTTTTCCAAACAAAAATGGGTCAAAAACCTTTGCAGAACCCAAAAAATAGTTGTTGCATGGAAACATTGAACAGTGTATTATATTTATATATATATATATATATATAGTTAGTTATATAAATATTTAGTAAATATATTTTCAGGTTAGAGAAAGATAAAGAGCTTTTTTTTTTTTTTACTTCTTTTCGTCTGTTGGGCTTCTTTGAATTTTCTTTTTTTAATTTTGAAGAATTGAAGAAGAAGTGAAATAATGTCTGCTTTAACTTCTATGAGAATTGGTGCTCGTCCGGCGTTTCATTTTAGCCGTCAGTATGTAAAGAACTTATGATTTGATTTAGTCAATTAAGTGATCCGAGGTCATTTATAGAAGAATTAAAGATTACTAACTTTGATTTTTTTTTTTTTTTTATTATTAAGATTACCAAGATTTCAAGGTTTGGCTTTAAACCTTGCCAGAACATACGCTGGAAAATGTAAGTGGTACTTATAATTTTTTTAATGATTTAGTCTAAAAACGTTACTGACCTTTTTGTGTGTATTTTTTTTTTTCTCTATTATTTTTGAAGCTTTTCCTGATCATGTTGTTATCAAAATGCCAGCATTGTCTCCAACAATGACCCAAGGTAGTCTTCTTTCTTGGAGTAAAAAAGTTGGTGATAAATTGAATCCTGGTGAAGCAATTGCTGAAATTGAGACTGATAAAGCATCAATGGATTTTGAATTTCAAGAGGAAGGGTATTTGGCCAAAATCTTGGTAGAAGGTGGTGCAAAGGATCTTCCTGTAGGTAAGCCAATTGCCGTTTATGTTGAAGAAGAAGGTGATGTTGCAGCATTTGCCGATTTCACTGCTGAAGATGCAGGCGATTCAGGTGATTCAGGTGCAGCACTGGCACCACCAGCTCAGCTGTCATCAGAAGCTGCTCCAGCTAAAGAAGAGACTACTCCTCAAAAGGAAGAACCAGCTCCTGCCAAGAAACTGAGTCAGGCAGAAGCACCTTCTGCTCCACCTGCTGGGGGCAGGATCATTGCTTCACCATTGGCGAAGACAATTGCTTTAGAAAAAGGTATCTCATTGAAAAACATCAAAGGTACTGGTCCAAAGGGTAGAATTGTAGCCGATGATGTAAGAAATTACAAACCACCAGCAACTGCGGGTGTTACAGGTGCAGGTGCGGGAGCAGGTGCTCCAGGTGCTGCCCCATCTGCATCTTATGAAGACATTCCAATTACAAGTATGAGAAGTACAATTGCCAAGAGATTATTACAATCTACTCAATCTTCACCAACTTATATCGTTTCTTCAGCAATCTCAGTTTCAAAATTGTTGAAATTAAGACAATCTTTAAATGCTACAGCCGAAGATCGTTATAAATTATCTGTTAATGACTTGATGTTAAAAGCAGTTGCTGTTACTGCTAGGAGAATGCCACAAGTCAATTCTGTCTGGTTGGAGAATGAAGGAATCATTAGACAATATAAAAATGTTGATGTCTCTGTTGCTGTTGCTACTCCAACAGGGTTGATTACTCCAATTGTTAAGAATGCAGACACTAAAGGATTGATTCAAATATCTACTGAAGTAAAAGATCTTGGTAAACGTGCAAAAGAAAATAAATTGAAACCAGAAGAATTTGTTGGTGGTACTATAACTATTTCCAACTTGGGTATGAACCATGCTGTTTCACTTTTCACTTCAATTATTAACCCTCCTCATTCTGCTATTCTTGCTATTGCCACAGTTCAAAAAGTTGCTGTTGAAGATAAATCCAATCCAAATGGATTCGTATTTGATGAAAAAATCAATGTCACAGGAACTTTTGACCATAGAACCGTTGATGGTGCATTAGGTGGTGAATTTATCAAAGAGTTGAAGAGAGTTGTTGAAAATCCATTAGAATTTTTGCTTTAGAAAAAAAAAAAAAAAAAAGAAAAAGAAAATCAAATTGAAATTGAATGAACAACAAAGAAAAAAAAAACAGACAAAACAGAAAATAAATGTAACCAACCTCTTTCAAAAAAAAAAAAAATTATGTTAGTTTAGTTTAGTTTATTTTTTTTACCCTTTTTTTTTTTATTTTTTTCTCTCCAGTTCTCTCAAATTCTTTGTTGGTTATTTTCAAAGTTTAGCTTTAAATCTAATAATGTTTTATATTCGTTTATATATTTGATGAAATAATAATGTTTTGCTCCAAATAGAAAACTTGTACTAAGGAGGAAACTTGTGAAGCAACGGAAACCTGTGAATCAGCCGCAATCCTTACGGCTAAAATGACCATTTGAAGTCCACCTCAATTTATTCTCTAAAGGTTGATTCTAAACTAAAACATAAGTCACTAAGTAAACTCTACACCCTTTACTCATTTAGTACACTATCTCTACTAAAACTATCTTTTTTTTTTTCAGTCTAAAACCTAAAACCTTAAGCGTCAATCAATGGATCATTGAATCAATCAATAAATAAATCAATAATACCGCTTAAATTTTTGGGGACAAAAACAAAGTCGTGTGCGCGAAACTCAAGTTTTTCCTTTTTTTTTTGGTTTTTTCAGTTCAACAAATAATCTCAGTATTTAATATGATCAAAAGTTTTTAATTTTTTTTTCTTTCATTTTAAATGGTTTACTTTTTAATCATTGATAGATTATATTCATTACAAGAAGAGAAAAAAAAGAAATGGCGGGATTAGCGTTATCAGAAGAGTCAAAGGTAGGTTAAAACAATATTTGATGAGAAAGATGAAAAATGAAAAAAAAATTGTGAAAAAAAGTTTTATTTACTAGAATTGATTTTTCATTTTTCATTTTTATATATGTACATATTTTTATTCCATATTGATGAAATACTAATAGAAATGAACATGTATTTGATTTAGGAAAGAATCGTTAAGATTTTAGATTTAACCAAGACAGTTGCTCATTATGGTTGGATTCCTTTTGTTTTATATTTAGGCTGGAAAGCTACCCCAAATAGACCACATGTTGTTGCGTTATTATCACCATTGCCATCGGTTTAGGCTACCCCTTAATGTGTTGAATTGAGTGATGATTCAGGGAAGAGAGGATTGAAATTTGTATATATTAAGTGGAGGTGTTTTTGTTGACTGTTTTATGTCCCATATATATATATATATATTATATTATATCTTTAGTTGGTATTGGTTTAATT
>KV454013.1:574288-607945 GCA_001661245.1 Pachysolen tannophilus NRRL Y-2460
AAAATTGTGAAAAGTTTATTTACTAGAATTGATTTTCATTTTCATTTTATATATGTACATATTTTATTCCATATTGATGAAATACTAATAGAAATGAACATGTATTTGATTTAGGAAAGAATCGTTAAGATTTTAGATTTAACCAAGACAGTTGCTCATTATGGTTGGATTCCTTTTGTTTTATATTTAGGCTGGAAAGCTACCCCAAATAGACCACATGTTGTTGCGTTATTATCACCATTGCCATCGGTTTAGGCTACCCCTTAATGTGTTGAATTGAGTGATGATTCAGGGAAGAGAGGATTGAAATTTGTATATATTAAGTGGAGGTGTTTTTGTTGACTGTTTTATGTCCCATATATATATATATATATTATATTATATCTTTAGTTGGTATTGGTTTAATTTTTTTTCATTTCAAAAAAAAAAAAATTTAACTTAGCTCTCTTTTCTAACTTTTATAGATATTATTATATTATATGTAAGCTATATAAGTAAGCTATTTGTTTTAAAGTTATCTTGTGTACTTTTTTATAATCGTTAACTTAGTGTTTGGTATTATTTATCTAATTAGAAATTTTTCAGTAGTCATCTTGCATATTAATAAATATATATATAAAAATATATATAAATTTTTCAACCTCTTATATTGTTACTTAGTGATAAACCAAATATTTGATATAGGGAAAGTTAGTGGTTTGACCTTTTCTAGTTTTCTTTTTCTCTTCTTGAGTTTTTCTAAATGACAAGCATTAGTGAGACCCTGGTTGATAGAAACTTAGGATTTGGAACAATACCAAAAGAAGTTATATGTGGAGTGACAGCAGGATCTATAACAACTTTTATAACCCACCCATTAGATTTAATAAAGATTAGATTACAATTGGATGAAGTATCAAAAACTCAAAGTGAAAGTTTTAATAAAATATTTAAAGATGTTTTGAAAAATAGTACAGATCCAACTTCAAATAAATTAAAAATAAATTTATTAATGAAAGATTTATATAGAGGTATAATACCAAATCTTATTGGAAATACAACAGCTTGGGGTTTTTATTTCATGTTTTATAGAATTTATAAAGATTTGACTCATAAGGTTGTACTTAAAAATAGAGGTATTAATAATGATGATATTTTTGGAAAACAACTTAGAGATAATCAATTAAGTTCTCATCATTATTTAATTAGCGCTTTTGCAGCTGGTTTTACAACTTCTGCAATTACTAACCCACTTTGGGTATTGAAAACAAGAATCTTATCAACATCTAAAAATCAACCAGGTGCTTATCAATCAATATTAGATGGAATAAGGCAAATCATTGCAACTGAAGGTATATTTGGTTTTTGGAAAGGTTTAATACCATCATTGTTTGGAGTTGCTCAAGGTTCATTACAATTCAGTATTTATGATACTTTAAAACATAAAGTAGTATTAACTGAAACATCAGAAAGTTATTCTTTAAATGTGTTTCAAAGCTTATACTTAAGTTCTATAAGTAAAATAATAAGTAGTTTTACATTATATCCATTCCAAGTAATTAGATCAAGATTACAAGGTTATGGTAATAAATCAACAATGAGCAATATCATTAAACATACATACATCAACGAGGGCCTCAAAGGTTTTTATAAAGGAATATTGGCAAACATCATTAGAGTCCTACCAGCTACTTGGATCACCTTCACAGTCTATGAGAGAACAAAAGATTTACTCAAACCCGTTGTTATCACTCAATAAATAGATAGAAACAAAAAAACCCAAAGGACGTGTACATATAGCGCAAACTCCCAATTGAGGTTTTGGGATTTGGACAAACTACTTTTTGATTTTTTTTTTTTTTTCTGTTTTTATAATGTGGATTTGTATATAGCAGTAAAACATAAAGAGTAAAAGAATAAAAAAAGTAGCTTTAAAGTGTGAAGAAGAAAGAAATAAGGCATATATATAACAATTAAAATAAAATCAGGTAATCAAATAAGCGAAAAGCGATAAGCGGTGAAGAAGCCGAAAAGAAATTGAAAAGAGACTTTGTAGCTAAATTTTAAATTTTGAATTTTAAATTTTGAATTGATTTGATTTGATTTATCTATGAAACTATGCAATTGTTAATAAACGAAAAATCGAGGGTGATTGCGTTGGTCTCTAGGACTTATATTTTATTATTTCAACATATGAAAGATGAGTCCAATAAGGTTCGAATAGAGTTACAATCGAAGGAATCATTCAATGATAAGCATTTTAAAAAATTTTCGAAACATAAGATTCATGGGTTTTTAGGGTTGATAAATGTTAATGATGATGTTTTTTTATGTGTAATTACTGGGAAAGCTGAAGTTGCAAATCCTTTACCTGGTCAAACTGTTAATAAGATTTTTGCTGTTGAATTTCATTGTTTAAATAGAAATACATGGGATTTTATTCAAATTGATAATAATGGGTATCCTAGTATGAGTAATTTTGATCCACAGAATAGTAGTGGTTCAATGAATTATGAAATTAATGAAAGTGGGAATTTGGATCCAGAACAAAGATTTGAACAACATCCATGTTTTGAATTAAGAAAATTATTAGGTAATGGATCATTTTATTATAGTTCCGATTTTGATTTAACAAGTGCTTTACAATCAAGAGGAGTAACAAATGATTCATTAAGCTTAGACGATTTTCAACAACAATATATGTGGAACTCATTTATGATGAAACAAGTTATATCTTTTAGAAATCAATTGGGATCAAGTGAAAAAAATATATTAGATTATAATGGATTTTTAACAACTGTTATAAGAGGATTTGCAGAAACTTTCCAAACACATATCAAGAATTTGAAAACACAAGTCACTATTATTTCAAAACAATCTTGGAAAAGAGCTGGAACAAGATTTAATGCAAGAGGTATTGATGATGATGGGAACGTTGCTAACTTTGTTGAAACTGAATTCATCCTATCTTGTAATAAAGTTGTATATTCTTTTACAGAAGTTAGAGGCTCAGTTCCAGTTTTTTGGGAACAAGATACTGCATTAATTTCACCTAAAGTGCTGGTTACTAGGTCTAAAGAAGCTACTCAACCTGTATTTGAAAAACATTTCCATGGTCTTTTTGAAAAATATGGCCCAGTTCATGTCGTTAACCTCTTGTCAAAGACAAAACCTTCAGAATATGAATTGTCTAAACGTTACAAGAGTCATGTTACAACTTTAAGTCAACAAGATCTGCAAATTCTGTATACAGAGTTTGATTTCCATCTGAAAGCTGGGAAAAATTTCGAATTAGCAAATAAAATTATCCCAATGCTTGAAAATTCACTTTTAGAATTTGGGTATTTTAGTTATGATTTGATCAATAATGAAATATTAACACATCAAACAGGAGTTTTCAGAGTAAATTGTTTGGATTGCTTAGATAGAACAAATGTTATTCAACAATTGTTATCAAATTGTCTGTTAAACTTGTTTTTCAAAGATAATAATATCCCAACTTCATATGAGATGGATTTAGTAACAAAACATAATACTTTGTGGGCAGACAATGGTGATGCAATATCACAAATATATACAGGTACAAATGCATTAAAATCATCATATACAAGAAGCGGTAAAATGGGATTTGCCGGAATGTTATCGGATGCAACAAAATCTGTTAGCAGAATGTATATAAACAATTTTCAAGACAAGGGAAAACAAATGACTATAGATACTTTATTGGGTAAATTAGAAAATCAAGTACCAGTTCAAATATTTGATCCAATAAATGATTATGTTATTGAAGAGCTAGATAAGTTTTCTTCTAAATTTACTAAATACACCAATATTACGGTTTTCACTGGAACGTATAATTTAGCTGGTGTTAGCAAAGTTGGAGATTTAACAGAATGGTTATTCCCACAGGAAAATAATGGGATTTCACCAGATATTGTAATTTTAGGATTCCAAGAAGTATTAGAATTAAATGCACAGAATTTGATTAACAATGATAAATCTCAGTCGGTTTACTGGCAAAAAGTTGTTGGAGACCAATTGAACTCTGGTATTACTGGTGACACTTATGTCTTATTAAGAGCAGAACAAATGACATCAATCATGTTATTATTTTTCGTTAAATCTGACAAGATGCCATTCATTAAAAATGTTGAAGGTGCAACTAAGAAAACAGGACTTGGAGGTATGGCTGCCAACAAAGGTGGGGTTGCTCTTAGATTTGACTATAGTGATAGTAGTTTTTGTGTGGTAAATTCTCATTTAGCTGCTGGTGTTAAGGCTATTGAAGAAAGATGTAACGACTTTGAAACGATTTCAAATGGTATTAGTTTTTCTAGAGGTAAAAAAGTGAAAGATCATGAATCTGTGATATGGTTAGGTGATTTGAATTTTAGAATCGATCTTTCTAATGAAGAAGTAAGGTCTTGCATTTCAAGTTCCAATTTAAATTATCTTTTACAGTATGATCAACTAAAACATGAAATGAATGTTAAAAATGGATTCTTCAAAAAATTCTTTGAAGCGAAAATTGATTTCAAGCCAACTTATAAATTTGATAAGATGTCAAATTATTACGATTCTTCAGAAAAACTGAGAGTTCCTTCATGGACAGATAGAGTCATTTATTACGGTAAGAACTTGCATCAATTAAATTATAATTCTTGTGAGACAATCATGTTTTCAGATCATAGACCTGTATATGGTACATTTGAAGCTAAAGTTAAAATTATAGATCAAGCATTAAGGCATAAGATAAAACACGAATTATACATGAACTATAAAGGTCTGCATAAAGATGAGTTAAATTCAGGAAGCCTAATTGATTTGGAAGATTTAGAAGGAAGCAGCCCGTCATTGCTCTCAGATTCAAGAGAAACTTCGTCCTTGTCGAGATCTTCAACACCTTCATCATTAAGAGACTTGGAGAAAACATCACCACCTGCATTACCCTCACGAACAAGTACTTTTAGTACACCCTCATCTGTTGGGAAGACTCCTCCCCAACCACCACTACAAAGAAGAAAATTGCCCCCGCTGTATAATTCTGATGACCCCCCATTGTTGCCAAGTAGATCATCCGATAAGGCTAGTGTAACTTTGCAACTGCTGCTGCCGCTGCCTGTCAAGGTTCCACCAAAACCACCTGCTCCACGGAAATTACCACCTCCTATGAAATCAGTTCCGCCTATCGGATTCTCTAATACTGTTTTACAACCAACGAGGTCTTCATCAAGTACTCCGACACCATCAGAAATTCAAACTCCAACTCAACAGCGCTTGAACGGGAACAACAAGGTTAACAACCAGAATGAATATGATACTAATCAAAAAATGGCCCCGTTAATCCCAAAAAAACCACTGTCACTAACTTCAGTTCCTATTATTGCAAATAATACCAATACAAGCCTACCAACTTCTACTGATAAAAATGAGACTCTCAGTGGAGTTACAACTCCTCCAGGTATGAGTATGTCAGATTGGAAACCTTTACAACCTCAGTAGGGGAAAAGAAGAAATTTAACGACTTTTGTTACGAAGAATTGATTTTATTTTTTTTTTTTTTTTTTCTTTATTTCAATATTACTGTCATGTCATTGCAACTTTATCTACTTTTATAGAAAATATTAAAAATATGAGGAGACATAATTCATTATATATATTATACTTTTATTATAGCAACAGTAGTCTTCTAGGGTTTGTTTTGCTCTGAGTTAAAATCTTTGTAATTATCATCTTTCGATATTTGGGGTAATTAAATGACCCTATATTGTCTTTGTGTATATAAAACGCCAAAAAAAAAAAAAAAGTATAAAAAAAATTTCAATTCAATTTTTAAGCAACAAATATCGAGTTTAAATAAGATCAGTATTAGTGAATGTTGCTCTATCCTGGTCTAGTTGAAGTAAGGAAGAGAGGGGTGCATAAAGGCAAATAATTAGTTTCTCGAGAATGAAAAGAAGAAGATCAGTCCCAAGCGGTATTGAGTCTTCTCATTATATATGTCCAACTTCATCATCACCTAATTTGAATTTGGAGATCAATACTTTTCCCATAAAGACATCATATGTTGGCTGTTATAAGAAGACAAAGAGGCATTCCTCGCCGTTATCGATCAATTGTCATAAGCATTCATCGCCAATGTTGATGGAAAAACCAGAAATACTAAGAATTCAAGAATCTTTAAATAATGGTATCATGTTAAATAGTTTAATGGGTCACTTGCTTGCACTACAGGAAGAAGATAGTTATAACGGTAAAGATGTAAAGCTTGAAATAATTAAGCCATTTGGAGATATTAAGGAAAATATTCATTTAGATAATTTTATTAGTGATGTTTTCTTTAGATGTTCAAATAGTTTAACGTTAATTTTGTTTTTCAGTATTAAGGATAATGGATTATTAGATATTATTAATAATTCAATTCAGTTAAATAATGAAAATTTGAATATAATTTCTATAAGTTCAAATTTAGAGAATACTACTTGCAATAATACAGCTATACCCATAATCAATGATTTTAAGAATTTAATAACTAAAAATTTTGATGTGTTAGATCCATTAAGTGGTGGAGTATACCCATTGAATTGTATATTTTTATTTGATAGTTTATGGAAGTTAAGGCTCAAGTTAAATGTGATAATTTCTAATAGTAATAATAAAAAATTGATGAATATCAATAGAACAAATAGTACATTTGATGATGAATTGATGGGTGTATTATTAAATTGCTTAAACTATTTGAAATTGGAAATGGATGGACAATATTAAACAAAGAAAACTAATAATAATGAAAATTCATCTTGCTGGTTCAAGTCATTTATTACATAACATATATACTAATTATACAGAATAAAGTTTAGGAATAGTGTAAAATAGGGTAGGTTATGTTTAGCTTTTAGCTTTCAGCTATTAATTTATTTTTTTCTTCTTCTAGTAGTTTAATCTTTTCCCTTTGTTCTTCCAACTCTTTAACAATTTTTTCTATTCCAATATTTATTCTATCTAATTCATCATTTTCTACTTGTCTAGAAAATGCTGTACTTTTTGTTGATTTAATAGGTAACATTGAACCTGGTCTTGAAGTTAATACTTCAAACATCTTATCTGTTGGTTCATTGAAAACCAATTCATCATACATTATACTTTCAACATGATTTTTATCCAGCTCAGTGAGTTTCAGAGGATCAATACCATAAGGATGTAATTTTAAATGATGGAAAATTGAAATATTCTTTTCACTACTTTCACTTATGAAAAAAATCTTAATACCAATTTCAAATTCTCCCCAACCACTTTCAACAACTTCAAAAGGTGGTGCTTCTATTGATCGTGTTGCATTTGGATATGTATCATGTAATTTGAAAACAACTTTTTTAATCATATAACTAAGATCTCCTCCTGTTGGGTCTCTAACGAAAACTGTCCAAAGATGCGTATGATCAGTAGGCATAGAAGGTGTTCGAGTCTCTGATGTCAAAGGCGTTGCTGTATTCCCATATATTATTGGCCTCGAAATAGTAATGTTTTTCAACCTCCTAGAATTTGTTGATGGAGGCGCCATTTTCCAAAAAAATACCCCTGGCTCTCTTGTAATATTTCTATTATTCTTTAAATTATTTAATAATAACTATACATCATTTATTGTATACTAAACACTTCTTTAAACCATTTTCATAAATTGACCTTTTTAGAGAAACGGTCGTGTCAATGGGTTCAAATTTTAGGTCAATTTTGGGTCAATTTTGGGTCACTAAGTGAACCAATTTTTTATTTTTCCTCTTCCAAGAGATAGCAGGCCATCGAAAGCAACAAGACGGAATAACCATGAAAGAATTTTTTGGTTATGGATTGCTGTAGCTAGAACTTGTAATCCTTGTCTTGTGCGATGTACTGATTTAATGTCAATTTCCAAGTAATTCACCTTTTCTTTTGTTGTATTATTGTGTGAATCATACTTCAACTTGCAGATAGTTTTTCTTCTTATAAGTAATAGTAGTCTTAGTACTTTTCTCTAGAAATTTTTCTCCATTCTTTCCCATTATTATATCTGTGGTTTAAGCTTGACCTGATGTTGCTAAATCTTGCCTCGACACTGTGTTTTATTTTCTTTATAAAAAATCTTGGTAATATACTATGCCGTTTCAATTGCGGCTTGAATATGTATGTATATGTGAGTGTGTGTGTGTGTGTGTTTCCTTCTTAACCTACAAGTACGTACGTAGCATGTCTCTTCAATATTACATTCATATACCTAACAAAAACACTTGAAACCAAAAAAGAAACTATACGAGCTTCTTCCCTTGGGTGATTGAACCATGTAGTTTAATCGAATTGGTCTTGGTCTCATAGTAACTCATCCTTCGCCTATTGAAACTACCAATTTGGGCGTTTTTGAGTGTTTGCGAACGACCACGTTTTTTGCTTTTTGGCTTTTTGTCCATGTTCGTATCCAAATTTCATGGCACACCACACCACACCACACCAGCACTTTACTATACTATATTATATTTATAAATAAATAATTAACGACATTAATAAAAAACTTCAAGGAGGAAATTTTTTTTTGAATAGACCAAAAGATGGTATTGAAGAATATTTATATAGCAAGAGTAAGTTGGAATAAGTTGAATTAATAATGAATCTACATGTATTTTATGTGTTTAAATCAATATTATTTTGCTAACTAATAATTATTTTTTTTTTTTTTTTGGGATATAGCATGGTTATAGGTCTAATTGGCTTCCACCACCGCATCCAGATCCACCAACTGGAATTGATAGTGATATTCTGTTAGCACCTCATGGTGTAGATCAGGCGGTTGAGTTGGGCAGTTATATTTCTACTTTGGATAAGAAACCTCGATTAATTTTTAGTTCTCCTTTTTATAGATGTATTCAAACTTCTAAACCTGTGTCTGAGAAGCTTGGATTAAAAATTAATTTAGAAAGAGGTATTGGTGAATGGTTTAGACCAGATAGAGAGATTATTCCAGAGCCTGGTGATGTTAATAAGATGTCTAGTTTTTTCAAAGGTTATATAAATGAAGAATATGATCTGAATTCATTAGGTATTATTCCTTCATTAAAAGGTGAAAGTGAACAAGATGTTTTCAATAGATGCAAGAAATTTGTTGAAATTTTTATTCCATTTATTGATCGTAAATATCCTCAAGTTGAATCTGTATTATTAGTCACGCACGCAGCAACAAAGATCGCGTTAGGTATGGCTTTATTGGGTTATCAAGGTGTTAAACAAAAATTGGAACCAAAAGATATTATTAATGGTGATGATCGTTTAAGAACTGGATCATGTTCATTAGATGAATTTGAACGTGATACTAACAGTAACAGCTGGAAATTGTTGATGAATGGTAACACTGATTTTTTATCAGAAGGTGAAGAGATGAATTGGAATTTTGGTAAGTTTACTTTTTATTTTTTATTCTACATTTTTATTTTATATGCTTACAGCAAACTAACAATTTTTTTTTCTTTCTTTTTTTTTTTTTTTTTTTTTTTGGCTATATTACAGAGAGTTCTTTTGAAGCAGGATCAGATGAAGATATTAAAGCTAGAGCAGAAGCTCAAAGTAGAAGAGCTGCAAAAAATGCTAAAAATAAAGAGTATGATGTAAGTAAGGGTAAATTATGATTTTTGGCTATTACCACTAAACTTTTTCTCTTACACTCTTTTCATTATTAAAGAAACTATTATCTAGTTTTTGATTTTTCAATTAAATTAAATATTTGTGTGTTTAACAAGAAAAAAAAAAATAAAAATGAAGAAGATATATAATGTTAATATTTTTATAAAGAAGAGTTTAGCGACTATACCAAAAGGATATTGTCAGCATATATACTAATTGTACAATGATCATTTTTATAGGAAGTCTACATTACATTAGAATTACCAGTAGACAAGAATCATCTGACGTTTAACCCCCATTATAAGAACCTTTTATTAGAACAATTTGCTAAAAATGAACAATCTTCTTCAACAATGGAATCTAATTCCACCAAATCCATACCATCAAGTGCTGTTGGATTACAATTAGAAGATAATTTTTTCTCTACAATCCAACCCACTTCAACTTTCCAATATTCTGGATTAGAGACTTTAGAACCTTTATTTAAACTCAATGATACTGTTTATAAAGGAGAATGGAGAAAATTATATGGAACAGAATTAATTTTTAATGATAATGGTGATGTAATTGCTAATGTTAAAGATAGAATACGATTACAACAAGGAAAATTAGATAGACTGACTAAATCTGAAGAAGAAGAAAAATTGAAAACTACAAAAACTGGAGATTCTCTGATTTCAAAACAAAATGATGATAATAAAACTATTTATAAAGAAGAATATTTTACCGAGTTACCACAACAGTATCAAAGATCTTCAAATGATTTCTTATTAAAATCCATGTTGTTAGCTAAAAAAATTGAAATGGAAAAAAAAAATAAAGTTGATAAGTAATGAATGAATAAATATATACTTGTAATTGTATAAAAACTTTGAAATAAAAAAAAAGTAATACACATATTAACCATTAAATAGTGAAAAATCAAAATGTAAAAAAAAAGAAAAAATAATTTAAAAAAAAATAATTCTTTTTTTAAATACTTGTATATTTGTATTAAGAAATGGCTACTAAATCTTTTAATCATCCAGTTTATGAAGCTCTTAAGGATAAGAGGTTTATATTAGCCTCCACATCACCAAGAAGATCACAAATTTTGACTCAATTAGGTTTTAAATTTGAAGTAGTTGCATCTAATTTTCCAGAAGATTTAGATAAATCAAAATATTCACCTTCAGAATATGTATTAAATACAGCTATAGGTAAAGCCATTGCTGTTTGGAATGAAATGGTAAGTATTTTTAATAATCCTAAATGATTAAATTAAAATACAGTAAATTACTAACTTTTTTTTTCGTTAATTTAGAAACTGCAAAATGAAAAAATCGATTTAATCTTATCCGCTGATACTGTAGTTGTTTGTAATGATAAGATTTTTGAAAAACCGAAAAATATCGAAGAAAATATTAAAATGCTTAAATATATGAGAGATTGTGGTTGTCCACAAATTGTAATGAGTGGAGTTGTATTATTAATAAGAATTGATAATACTTATAAATTAGAAAAAATTGTTGAATCTTCAAAAGTTTATATGGATTATGAAAATATTTCAGATGATTTTATCAATTCATATGTAAATACAGAAGAAGGTTTAACCGTTGCCGGCGGATACCGCATCCAGGGCCTAGGCGCCCTATTCATGAAAGGAATTGAAGGAGATTTCTATAACGTTGTAGGTTTACCCTTTAGATCAACTTTTAAACTAATAGAAAAATCAATCAATAATACTACTACTACTACTACAACTACTATAAAATAGAGAATAGATAATAATAGTAGAGATGAGTGGTAGTGTACGTCAGAGCATATAATTCCCAATTAGGAAATATAATGCAAAAACAAAGTATCACGTGCATTTTAGTACACGTGATCTCTTCTCTGATAAAGAAAAATTTAAAAAAAAAAATTTTTTTTTTTTTTTTATTTTCTTTTTTTTAAGAATACTGAAAAATTTTTCTAGTTGGTCTATATAATATATATATATATACTTATATATATATATATTAACTTGATTAAGTTTAAGTTTATTGTATTTATCTATATATCTTTTTTGTTAGATTTTTTTTCTTTTGAATATGGCTCAGACAAGAAGTGCCACTTTGCGGAATAAGAATAGGAAATCACCAAAGAGTAGTCCTTTAAGGAAAGAAAGTGGTGGTGATAATAGTACTCCAAGGAAAAGTCCAATATCAAGTCCTTTAACTAAAAAGAGTTCACCTGGGAAAATTATTAAAACTAGTGAGATTAGTGAAACTAGTGCTAGTCCATTATCGAAGAAGGAAGAAGATGTTAAAGTTATTGGAACGGAGACACTTGAGTTGCCTAGTGATTCAGATTCAGATTCAGATTCAGAATTAGATTCTGAATCAGAATCTGAAGAGATTCAATATGAAATAGAATCAGAAAAGGCAAAAACACCAATAACACATTCTGTTAAAGTACAATTGAATAATATAGCAACAAATAAAAATAATAAAAAATCTAAATTGAAAAAGGGAATTGTATATATTGGTAGAATTCCACATGGTTTTGAAGAAATTGAAATTAAAAATTATTTTCAACAATTTGGTACTATTACTAGATTAAGATTATCAAGAAATAAAAAAACTGGTAATTCAAAACATTATGGATTTATAGAATTTGAAAATTATGAAGTTGCTAAAATTGCTCTGGAAACTATGAATAATTATTTAGTTTATGGACATATTTTGAAAACTCAACTTTTATCTAATGAAAAAATTCATCAACGTTTATTTGATGGTGCTGATACAAAATTTAAAGTAATTCCAAGAGAAAAAATTGCTCGTAAACAAAATGATAAACAAAAAACTATTTCAAAATGGAATTTATTACAAAAAAGGGATAAACAAAGAAAATTGAAAAAATTGGAAAATTTAAAGAAAATGGGTATTAATTACGAATTATAGATTTTTTTATTTTATTCTATCATTTATCACATTTATCATTTATCAATAATATTAATTTGTAATTTGTAATTTGTAAATTTATTTGATTATACATTGAAAATACCCAATTGGGTTAAAGTAAACAGGTTTGAAATTTTTTTTTTTTTTTGGCCGCCGCCGGACAATTTCTCCTTCTTTGTCCACCTTGAACCCTTTTATCAACCGCCTATTTTTCAAACATTTTTCTTGGGGCTCTTTTCTCTGATTATTCCCGCTCTCCCACCTGACGACAAGAAAAAAAAAAAAAAAAAAAAAACTTTTCCACCCAGTGTTCCACCCAGTGTTCCACCCAGTATCCCACCCAGTATCCCACCGTCCCGCCCAATGTCAACCAGTCTCTCGGCCATTTAATCACACGACTTTGTTATCTCTCGTCTTTTTCTCTCGTCTCTCGTATAGTAATAAATTAATAGCTTTAAAAGGGGAAAAAATTTCACCAAATTTTTTTTTTTTTTGTTGGCGTCTTTTTTTCCGTTGAGTTAGTTTTTATTAATTATCTCTCTTTTTATATTTATTATTAAAGATATAAAATTACAGAGTAATTCTATAATTAATAGAAGAGAAGGTAACCGGGGGAAAGAAATAGTAAAAAAAAAGAAAGAAAGATCATGTCTAAAGTATATACATTTGATGAGATCGAACAACACAATACTAGAGATGATCTTTGGTTAGTTATCGAGGGAAAAGTTTATGATTGTTCAAATTATATTGATGAACATCCAGGTGGTGAAGAAGTTATTGTTGATTGTGCTGGTACCGATGCTACTGAGGCTTTTGAAGATATTGGTCATTCCGAGGATGCTAGAGATATTTTAAAAGGTTTACATATTGGTGATCTTGATCCAAGTTCAAAACCAACAACTTCTTCAAAATCAAATTCATCTACTGATGATTCATCAGCAACAAACCCAATCTTTTTAATAATTGCTGCTGTGGTTGCATTGGCTGCCGCAGCATACTTTGTTTTGAATAAATAATTAAAATAACAAAATTAAAAAAAAAAAAAAAAAAAAGATAGAAAAAATAGGTGCTACCAAGAGAGAGAGAGAAAGAGAAAAAATTTACATTTGATACTAGCTGCTTTTTATTTTTTATTTTTCATTTTGACAACAAAACTGTTTATGATAATACGGCGCAAGAGGATGAAACTATTTATTCTTTTTTTTTTTTTTTTTATTCTTATTATAAATATATATATATTGTTGTTGTTGATATTGTTGCTGCTAATTCTAGATTTTTTATTTTTTTTTTTTCATCTCATTATTAGAGTCTTTTTCTATCATTCTATTATATAATTTGTTTCTTGTTTGTTTAGTTTATATATATCTTTATTTATTTATTTAATTATCATATCATTTTAAAAATAAAAACGGTAATTTTTTATTAATAAAAACGTCAAAAAAATAAAAGAAAAAGAAAATGGAAAATTGTACAAAAAATAAATAATTTAATAAAAAATATTGAAAACTTCTATTAAATTATTAGTAATAAGAATATATTAAAAGTATCTTTCTTTTTTTTTTTAAAAGTAATTTGAATTAGAAGAATGAGTGAATTCACTGCTAGGAAAACTTTAGCTCATATTTTAGAAGGAAATACAGATGTAATTACAGATCAATTTGATGATAATTTATCAGATGTTGAAGTAGAGGAAGATGAATTTTTAAATAATTCAAATCCAAATTTTTGTATTGAATGTAAAGATATGCCAAGAGAAATTCATTGTATTGATTGTGATGAAAATTTTTGTAAAGCTTGTTTTAATTTGATTCATAGAAATGGTAAGAGAAAAGATCATAAATCGGAACATGTGGGAAATGATTTAATTTTAAATGATGACAATGGCAATAATGTGAAAAAAATTGGTAGTACTAGTAATGATGATGATATTGGAACTAGTAATCCTAATTCTAATGGTAATAACAATAACAATATTGATGGTACTCTGAGTTTTGTTAATAATGATGCAGGTATGGATTTGGATCCGGTATCAATAGTACCGGGTTCAGCAAATGAAACCATCGAAAGAACTATCATGAATGGAATTAAAAGACAAATTAAATATATCCCATTAAGACTTACCCCGGAAGAAAGACAATTACTTAGATTATTAGAAGCAGCTTTGAATGTCTCGGAATATACTGATAGAGTTGATATCTTTTCTTATAAATCAAAAGCTAAGAGAATTGTAGAACAATTAAAGGAAATATGTTCAATATTAGCTGGATTGGTTGTTGCATCAAATTTAAAAATTGGACAAGAATTAATTGAAAATAAAAATTTTGAAGATAATTCAGATTGGTATCAATCCGTTTTCGAAATTGGTAGAAGATATAAGATTATGAATCCTGAAAAAATGCGTGATACATTTGGTAAATTGATGTATATGGTTATGGATTCAAGATTACCTGAAATTAAAAATCATATGGAATTTGATTTATATAAACCAATAAAAACTGTTTACTCATATTTAAACTCTAAAGAAGATAAGAAAAGTTTAAATATGTTTGATGATATATTAATAGTTAATGCTACAGCAGAAATTTCACCTCAGGGAAAATCTAGAAATCAAATAAACAGAGAAATCAAATTAAAAGAAAGTGCAATTGAAACCATTAGTAATCGTTATTCTTCTTCAAATGGATTTTCCAAGGAAGAAATTAAACAAGTTTTATATTCAATTGGTGATTTTAATGCATATACAAATTCTAATAGAAAACCAATATTAAGAATGTTAACTAAATTAGAAAAATTCCCTGCAGAAAGTGTAAAATCAGGTAAAAGTTATAACTTAGGAATCATGTTTGGAATTAAAGGTTCTAGATTAACACATGATCATTCAAAACAATATCATTATGTTCATCAATCTTTACAATTATGGTCACTTATAATGAGAGAAATGATTCATTTATGGTACTTGGCAGATGATGACTTGTTAAGTGAATCAAAATATTCATTACAATCAACAGGTCAAGGCCTTAATAGAGTCAAACTGTCACCTCAAGTATTACGTTATATGCATAAGATTCTTTCGGAATGCCAACAAAATTGTAAAACATGGATTGGTAGCTCTGTTATACATCTTGGAGATTATACAGTACCAAATTCGTTATTTTTCTTGGATAAATATATTCAAGTCCCAAGAATACTTATCCCAGTTGACTTATCAATCAGTAAGATTGAAGAGTTGGCTCAAGATAAATTCATTAAAAAATATATTGAAGACCAATTCGGATCAACTCAAGACTTGGAGAAAATCATCTTACAAGATTTCTTCTCTTACGGATTTGATGGCTCAGGAACAAATGATTTCTACAGCTCAGGATCTTGTATCGATGGTAGATTGACAAGTGCTTGGAATTGGGCTAATGAAGTAAGTAAAAAACCTTACTACAAATTCTTCTTATTATCTGGTTTTATTGGTTTTAACGGAAGTGATGGCTTTTAAATCGTTTTAATCACCTTACACATCTTTCTATATATAGTTTCAACCTGTTCGAAATAAATTTTATATACCATTAACCCCATCTTTTAAACTTCAATTTGTACTTCAATTTTTCAGCTGTTTCTTGATTTTTGTTAAGAATTTTTTTCATTTTTTCAATTTTTTTTTTTTTTTTTTTTTGATGTATTTTTGCGTTATTGTGAAATTACTACAAAAATTAAATCAAAACAGTAATATTAATAATTATTATTAATAATAATAGTAATAATAATAGCAGTTAATAAATAAATCGCAGAGGATATTGGTATTTATTTTAAGAGGATGAATTTTTTGTCAAAGACCCTTGGGTCGTTAACAGGGAGTAGTATTCCTTATACTTTAGGTGAAAAAGTGGAATCAAGTTTTATAACAGATCCAAATTCTTATTCGATCTGGAATGTTTATGATGCAGTTAAGAAGGAAGATTCATTATTTTGTACAGTATTTGAGTTTGATCAGAGGTTACCTCAAAATTCGAAATATATTCCATTTGCTATTAATGCGTGTAAGAAATTGCGTTCCACAAAGCTTCCTGGTGTGTTGAATACCATAGATACTATCCAAAATGATAGTCACATATATATTATAACAGAAAGAGTCGAACCGTTGTCGAAATATTTATTGAAGAACCCATCATTATCAAATGAGATTTTAAAATTTGGTACGTTTACTGTTAGTAGGGCTTTGAGGTTTATCAATTGTGATGCAAAATCTATACATGGTAATGTTAATATTCACTCTGTATTTGTCAATAACAGTGGTGAATGGAAATTGGGTGGTTTTGAAGTAATGACCAATATCTCTACAGACGGTGTAGATATGCTAAGGTTAGCTCATCAATTACCTAGTTTTAATTATAATTTACAACCGCTGGAGTTTGAGAAAAGTGGGACTGATTGTTTAATTAGATCACCTCAAAGTAGTATCAAGTATGATGCTTTTAAATTAGGATTATTAATTGTACAAATATTCAGTTCTACCAAAATTGGTGATAGTATACTTATTAATCAATTCATTGGGAAAGTTCCAGTTCAGCTGAATTTCCAAACAAATGTAAAAAAATTATTAAATCAAAGTATTACTTTAAGAATCACAGTTGAAGTTTTTTTCAAAACAGGTTTAAGCTCTTTTTTCAAAACACCTTTGATTGATTGTTTCTTAAATTTAGAAATGTTAAACGTGAAAGATGCACAAGAAAAATTAGAATTCTTTAATTCTTTATCAGATATTACAAGAGATTCTCCTAATGGATTTGTTGAATATAAAATTTTACCAAACTTGATTCAACTTTTCTATTTTACAAGTAACGATGATGCAACTAATACTTCAGTGATACTAATAAATATCTTGAAATTCAGTTTGAATTTAAATACAAAAGAATTTAATAATTCAGTGAAACCAATTATTTTGAAATCCTTTACAATGGCAGATAGATCTATTAGAATGGCATTATTAACTTCTCTTTCAACTTATATAGAAAAATTCACACAAAATGAAGTTAGTAATCATATTTTCAATAACTTACTTACAGGATCCAATGACACAAATCCCAAGATCAGGGAAGAGACCTTGAAAGCTATTATACCAATTGCTCCAAAATTGAGTGATAGGCAACTAAATAATGATTTATTAAGATACTTGGCAAAGGCTCAAAATGATACGGTACCAGAAATCAGAACAAACACAGTAATTTGTTTGGGTAAAATTGCACAATACATGAATAAAAATTCTAGACCAGGTATTTTGATCACTGCGTTTTCAAAATCTTTAAAGGACCCATTTGTTCCATCACGGCTTTCAGCAATAAT
The DNA here is from genome assembly GCA_001661245.1 of Pachysolen tannophilus NRRL Y-2460. NCBI lineage: Eukaryota > Fungi > Ascomycota > Pichiomycetes > Alaninales > Pachysolenaceae > Pachysolen > Pachysolen tannophilus. The sequence goes on from KV454013.1 coordinate 592,168, forward strand.
GGCATTTGCATCATGTATTGATTTTTTTCCACCAGAAATATGTTGTTCTAGAGTTCTCTCTTCAATTGCTCCAAATTTGTTGGATAAATCTTCAAAAGTAAGAATTGAGACGGGAAAAATTTTTGAATTATACATGGAGAAAATCAGGCTGGAACTGTCGAGTTTACCAGTAGAAGACGATAGCATAATAGAACATGATACGGTAAAGAATGAAGAATTGAACAATCATATGGTTGAACAGCAAAACTTATCAATGTCTTCGATTGGTTGGAGCACATTGAATCTGTTGTCAAATAAGATAGGAGGAAGTTTAAGTATCCGGGAAACACCTTTACAATCCCCAGCGTTACAGCAATCTCAAACAGTTGAATCTCTTGGTGGGGGTAATAATAATAATGATGATAATCATGTGGTTAATAACAATAAGAAACTTTCTTCTTTTGTCATTCAGCCAGAAAGCACATTTGATCCGTGGGAAAATGATAACAGTTTTGCCAACGGTGATGATGCTTGGGGATATGAAATGCAAGATGACGAAGAACATGTTGAAGAAAGCCCAGAACCTAATATCAACGAAGATAGTTGGGGATTTGGTAGTTCCCCCAAACCGGCATCTTCGACATATACAATTAAGGAAAATACCTATAACCATAACGTCAGGAACAATGACAAAGTTACGCTGAAAACACAGGTTAAGACTAAGACAAATGGCACTGGTAATGAGGTGAAGAAAAATTCTGGTTTAAAGTTATCAAAAACTTCTAAAAGTACAAAATTAAAATTGGATTTACAAATTGATGGAAATGACGGATGGGGAGATGGTGAGTGGTAAAATCCATTACGTCTTTAAAAAAAATAAAATTTTTTTTTACACTATTTACCGATAAATATAAATATAAATATTCATTCATTGTATCAGTGATTTGGTTACTTTAGTTTCCATTTTGAAAAAAAAAAAAAAATAATTTGCTTACAATAAATCTATTCAAAAAAATAAAATTGTATAACATCTATTAATCAACAAAGCAAATCCAGATATATATAAATCAACAGAACATTAAAAAAGGAGGAAAACAGAGTGATAAATATATATATGTATGTATGTATATAAGCACAAACCGAGCAAAACAATAATATTAAAGACTTACCTGATTGAACGGTGAATAGAATTTATGAGTTTTATCTTAAAATCTTCTGTGGCCTAAAGGTTCAGCATTAGCACCATTAAAGCCAGAGCTTCTACCTCTACCACCAAAACCACCTCTTCCTCTTCCACCGCCATAACCTCTTCCACCACCGTAGCCTCTACCACCACCGTAACCTCTACCGCCACCAAAACCGCCTCTTCCACCACGGCACATAGCACTTAATTCTGGAGGAACAATTTGTTTAGCTTCTGTTAAGATTCTAACCAAATCATTAGCCTGTTTAGAGTTACCATCAGTGAAAAAAGTTATAGCAGTACCTTTGGCACCAGCTCTACCAGTTCTACCAATACGATGAACGTAATCTTCAATGTTTCCTGGCATATCATAGTTAACGACATAATTAACACCCTTGACATCTATAGAAATAAAAAAAAATTCTAAGTTAGTAATTGTTATATAAATATAGTTGCTTTATGTGACTTAAAGTATATCAATGATTTTTTGCATAATCTAATTTTGTACTCTGAACGAAAGAAACTAAAAAACTATAATGTTTTGAACAATTTCTTTTATCATCACCATTTTTTTCTTTTTGCTGTCTTGTCTCTTGTCTTTTCATTCAAAAGGTACCTGTTATTATTCGTTATAATCCGTTATAATTGTTATAGGTTCTCCTTCACTATTTTGTTTGTTGACCTCAACAAAACAATAATATATCAACAATGATTTAATGATAAAGACAGCTTTTTCTTTTCTTTTCTTTCTTTTTTTTTTTTTATATATATATTCACAAATTAAAAGATATTTAAAACAAAACATGAGGAAACAATTTCTTATCATACAGGAAAAACTAAAGACACTAATCATTATCATCAAATCAATGATCAATATATCGATTAGCAAGGAAAAAAACGGATATAACAATTAACGAATAATAATCAAGTCGTAACCCAAAAAAAGATCATTTCTTTGCTTCCAAATATTTTCATTATCTGGTTTCCGTCTATCACTTCCTTTACTCTTCTCTTTTTTTCCTAAATAATAAAGAAAGGAAAAAGTTTACCTTTTTACTTTCTTTCTTTAGCTAATTGCTTCCTTCTTTGTTTTTTTTTTTTTTTTTTTTTTGTGAGTTAGTATTAAAAAGAAAAAGAAAAAAAAAGGAAAAAAAGATAATGATGACATTAATTAGAAATTGCCACTGTATAGTAAAAATTATCTTTCTAGAATTGAAAAAAAAAAGAGTAAAACTTTTTTTTCCCAATTCTTCAGTTAGTAGTTTTTTTAAAAAAAAAAGGAAAAAAAAAAAAAAATTAAAAAAAAGTTGATTGACAAGTCCAGCCTATCATCTATTAAGAACTTTTCAATTTTTTTTTTTTTTTTCCTCTGATGCAAAATGACATGACATACTAAATCCAAAACTTTTATAATTAATACGTACCAATACCTCTAGCAGCAACATCAGTTGCAACCATAATTGGAGATCTACCTGATCTGAATTCAGCCAATACCCAATCTCTTTCATTTTGTTGTTTATCACCATGTATAGCTAAAGCTGGGAATCCATCATCTCTTAAATATTTTGTTAATTCATCACAAGTTCTCTTTGTTGAAGCAAAAAGTAACAATTTACTTTCTTTATCTTCCATTGCAACTTCCAAATGTTTAATTAATTTATCACGTTTTTCATATTCTGTAACAACTTCAACAATTTGTTTAATATTATGTGAAGCAGATAATTCTAAAGAACCAACAGTAACTTGAATATAATCATGTAAATAATCTCTAACCAACAGTTGAACAGATTTTGGCCAAGTTGCAGACCACATAAGAGTTTGACGATCTGGTCTAATTTGATCAACAATTTTTCTAATTTGTGGTTCAAAACCCATATCTAACATTCTATCAGCTTCATCTAAAACTAAATAAGTTACTCTTCTTAAATTTGTCTTTCCTGATTCTAACATATCAATCAATCTACCTGGAGTGGCAATACAAATTTCAGAACCTCTTGCTAAATCTCTAATTTGTTGACCTTTTGGAACACCACCATAAACACAAGTATTTCTAATTCTTGAAGATCTACCAAATTTTGAACATTCTTTTTGAATTTGAACAGCCAATTCTCTTGTTGGAGCTAAAACCAATACAATTGGACCATCACCTGGAGATAATAATGGTTGAGCATTGATATGAACAATACCTGGTAAACAATATGATAAAGTTTTACCTGAACCAGTTGCAGCAATACCAACCATATCTCTACCTGATAAAGCCATTGGCCAACCTTGACATTGAATACCTGTTGGTTTATCAAAACCTTCAGCTTTAACTTCTTCCAAAACATAATCTGGAAATCCAGCTTCATCAAACGATGTAATTGGTCTTGGAATATTTGGTCCATTAATTGTCATTTCATGTTCTTTTCTAAAATTTTCAATATCTTTTTCAGATCTATTTGTTACATCTGGATGTTCAGAATAAAAATTTTTTTCAAATTTTGGTAATTTAGATAAATCAAACTCTTGTTTTTGTAAATTATTACCAAAATCATTTGATTGATAACCTCCATTATTACCACCATAACTGCCGCCATTGTTATAACCGCCATTACTATTACCATTACCATTACCATAACCGCGGTCACGATAATTTCCACCACGACCAGATCCATTTCCAAAAGACCTATCACCCGATCTATCTCTTCTACCGCCGTATAAATCTCTACCGTAAGACATATTCTTAGTTTTTAATTTCTAATAATTAACAAATAAAACAATTAAATTACTTGTTAAAATATACAATAAAAGATATAACAAGGAAAAAAAAAAAAAATTTTTTTTTATTCCTACTTTTATGCATATATTTATAGATAAAATTCTTTTTTTAAAAAAGAAAAGAAAAAAAAAAAAATTTTTTTTTCTATTTTTTTTGTCTTTTTTTTAAGCAAAAGCTTACCCGGCCGCGCGATGAGATGGGATTTTTGATGGAAAAGCGGAAAAAAGAAAAAAAGAAGTGCATAAAAAATTGGAAAAACAAATTAGCAACGTAACAAAGAAAAGTGCTAAAGTTTCTACTTTATTTACACTACTTTTGTTAAATTTTTCACTTTTAATTTATATACATTTTAATTAATTCTCTATATAAAAACTATACTATACTATATTAAAAAGTTATTTTTATGGTTCTTCTGTTGCAAAATTTCCTTCTGAAATTTTTTCACTAAATTTATCTTCTACATGTGTACATAAATCCACCAAATCATCTAATCCTTTATGTAAAGCTTGTACTGCCGTTGTATCTCCATAAGTTTGAATTCTAATATTTAATTTTGATTCTGAAGGATGAGGTATAGAATACCCACAAAATTCCACTCCAGGATTCTTCATGATCATATACCTCAAAGCGTTTCCTAAAGTATGATCTTCATCAACTATTTGAAAAGAAGCAGCAGTACCATCTGAAGATGCCCCAGGAAGCATCTTTATCTTTTCAGTATCGAGTTCACTTAATTCACTATCCACTTCCACAGCTTCCTCACCTTCATTTGTCATCGATTGATCAACTATTTCTTCCTCACCCATTATATTTTTTTTAAAAAATAATAAACTAATACTTTTTTTTATTTTTTCTAATTTCACTCAAATATAAATAATTCTCTCTGTTTTTTTATATATTCATATAAAATTACTTTATACCTTTAAAAAAAATTTTAACCTAGCTTAATTAATAAAAATGTACAGAAATGGGCAAAAAAATTAAAAAAAAAAATTGGTCAAAAAAAGTCGTGCGCGGAAACCGCAAATCTGTCAACCATCGAATTCCAAAATATTATTTTATTTTATATATATTAATGTAGATCTTATTATAATAAATAATAATATATATATATATATATATTATTATTATTATTATTTTTTTATATATTAGATAAATTGTTGAATCAATTATTTAAATTTTAAAATTTAAATTTGCTCCTTAATTTTATCATCATCATAATTCATTATTAATTTTCCATCATCATTAAGTTTCCCCTTTTTTTTAAAATTTTTTTAAAAAAAAAAAAAAGCTATATCAACAAGCTATTAAAAATTTAAAAATTTAAAAAAAAAACAAAAAAAACAAAAATTTTTGGGTTTTTTTTTTTTTTTAATTTTTAAATTTTAATTTTTTTTTGTTTTTGGACTTGTAACTACCTGGTTAGATTAGAAAGCTTTTTTTAACAGAAAATAATTGAAGCATATAGTTGTAATCAATTAGTGTTGATTTGAGAAAAAGGAAGAATTATATTACATATATATACAAAGGTTAAGAAGTTGTTAGTTAGTGTATGTATAAAATTTTATTAATAGGAGAATAAGGGTAAGAATACAAGGTTGTGAAGTGAGAAATGTATAACAAGTCGTCATCAAATCAGAGCAGTAATCCAAATACGAATAATCCCAACACTTCGGACGCCCCTTCAAGTTATATTCGTTTGGGTTCTATATCTGAAGATGGTACGTTCAACTTATCAAGAAGGTCATCTTACCTTATTCCTTTATTACGTGACGGGAGTATAGTTGAACATCCAAACATGCTTGTCGGTGGTGGTGGTGGCGGCGGTAGTAATAGCCATGGCGGTGTGGGAGGTGACGATAATGGGAATGGAAACGGGAGTGGGAGTGGGAGTGGAAGCGGGAACGGGAATGGGAATGGGAACAGGCCTTTAGTTCTCCGTAGTGGAGAGTCAATAAGTCAATATTTTACAGGGTTTAATTCCGCTAGAAGTTCTATTGACTCGCAATATAACCCTCAAGGTGGGAACCAATTAAATAACAATAATGAAAACAATAATAATAATAATAATAATAATAATAATCATCATGGGAACAATAATATTGGTTATTCAACAACAACAAATGAAGATTTTAACAATAGAACTTATTCTATTGGTAATAATAGTAGTAATGGAGGTAGTTATTATGATTACCCTTCTTCAAAAGATGATAAATCAGAAACAACCCCTGATCAACTTTTTAATAGGAGAAATAGTGAACTGTTGGAACCTTTTATTCCAAGCCGGTCTAGAGCAAATAGTTATTTCAACAAACCAAGACAGTTGAGTATCTTACCATCAGCATCACTAAATGATACCCAAAGTGATTTTGATAATTTCTTGAAAAGAGATTCAAATAAAGGGTTAATGAATGATCAAGGAGACTTATTGGATCATATCCCATTTAGTAATAATGAACATGATCAATCTGTGCCTAGAGATATTAACCATTTAAGGATGAACAGTAGTGGTAATGGATTATATTTACCAATGAGTGGAACAAGATATTCCCTAGGTGGGCCTGGTTTTGTTCCGGTTCCTGCAAATAATATTAATACCAATAATAATAATAATAATAATAATAATAAGAATAATACTCATAATGGAGGACCAATCTATGATCATCACTATCATCATCATCAACAACATCATCCTCATTCTCATCCTCAGAATCAAAATAATATTCCTAATAATGCCGATCAGAAGTATGAAGTACCTTCCCAACATATGGAGGAACATCATCAACAGGAGTCAAAGGCTGATACTTCACCAAAGAGAACTGGTAAGAAAAGTAAACAATCTACGAAAGGTGGTGCTGGTTATAAATCTGGACAGAATGATAATAATAACAATATTGATAGTCCTAGTTCAAATTATGTATATCCAAACAAATCAGAACAAATTGATAACCACAATAATAATAATAACAATAATAAGGTGGGAGAAGTCAGAGATATCAATTATAGTTCTATGCCAGATATTAAACCCGTCCAGTTACCAAGTCTTAGAAGGAATGCAGTTGCTACTGAAAATGAAAGTTCTGCTCTGACTCCAAACATGTCTAATAATGCCAATATTCCTTCTATTAATCAAATTTTTAGTAATCAACAACTGCAGCAACAGCATCTGCAGCAGCATTTGCACCATCATCCTCATCTGCAGCAACAACCACTGCAAAACAGTAATAATAATGGTGCTAATAATAATGATAACCCTTATTATCAATTTCAACAACCACCTCATTCCTACCCTAATACACCACAGGTAGGAATGACGAACAATAACAATAATTCAAGGGCTTATGGAAATACTTCAAATGTTCCACATCAACAGTTAGGATTAGCTCAGGAGGTAATGCATGCCGAAGATGGTAGACCTTTATTAGGAGCCACAAAAGTTGATCAGTTGATGTTGGTCATCCAGGCTAGAAACAAGGGTATTACAAAATCAATTCCTAGAACTGAGGATGGTTCAATATTGAATGATTCAAAAAGTGGACAATCTGTTATTCCACAACCAATTGATTTGGTTGGTGGTGTTGAAAAACATACAATTTCACATTCAAAAAATCATCAATGTCAATACTGTCTTAAGAAATTTACCCAATCAACACATTTGGAAGTACATGTTCGAAGTCACATAGGTTTGAAACCTTATTCATGCGATTTTTGTGATAAGAAATTTACTCAAGGCGGTAATCTCAGAACACATTTGAGATTACATACTGGTGAACGTCCTTTTAAGTGTGACGTTTGTAACAGATTATTTTCAAGAAAGGGTAATTTACAAGCTCATAAGTTAACACATGAAAATTTAAAACCATATGAATGTAGGTTGGATAATTGTAATAAATCATTCACACAATTGGGTAATTTGAAAGCTCATCAAAATAGATTCCATTTAGAGACTTTAAATAATCTAACCAAGAAATTGGCAGATTTGGACGCTGATGATGAAATGAGTGGAGATATCTTTGATAGAATTGAAAATTTACCTGAGCATGAGAGAGACTTGTTAACTTATTTTACTCAAACTTATAAAAACTTGAATCGTGGAATTAGAGGTAGAGGTAAGAAATTGACGGATGACCAATTAAGAGATCTACATCAACATGGTAGTGAAAGCAATTTAGTTGCAGATCAAAATAATAATGCGTCCGTGCATCAGCACCAACACCAACACCAACATCAACAACAACATGAACATCAACATCAACATCAACATCATCCTCAATTACAACAACATCTGCAGACTTATAATCAACAGTCCTGGTAATAAATCTGGATAGGTATGGAATTTTTTGTTTTTGTTTTTGCTTTTTCCCTTTTTTTTTTTTTTTTTTTGGTTTTTCCTTTGGTTTTTGGTTTTTTCATATTTACTTATTACTACTAACGATGTAAAGGCGATGATTATTGATTAATTCATTTGTCAAAGTAATGTTTACAATACTTATTTTGTTACTATTATTCAGATATTTTTACTTTTTATGTTATGTTCTCTTTTTTTTGTCTCGTGTCACTTAATTGTTCAAGTCTTCACATGGCATGTGACAATTCTCATTTAGTTCTTTGTTGTATCCACCGTGTATTATTTTTTTTTTTTTTTTTGTACAGTTATTTGCAAAGAGCTGTGTTTTTTGTATTATCTTTTATCTATAAATTTGACTATGTTATTAACGTAATTAGAAACGTGTATTTGATCTATATCTCAAACGTTATTCTGATTGGTATTAATTGTATTGATGCCACGCGAAGAGAAACAAGACAGACTCACACGCATTAAGTTCATGAACTTTTTTTCAAAAAATTTCTTCCATAAGAACCGTGCTGGACCGTGCGTCACATCCAGTAACCAGTCTTTTACAAAAATATGATAAGCGAGAAGATTTAAAAATAATTGTTTTTTTTTGTTTTCACTATTTCTCTGTAAGAGCACGTTCCTATAAAAGATTGTTGGCTTTTTTTATTTAGGTGATGTTTTTTTGCATATGACAGACATTATTCGTTATTGCATACCTTATTTAAATTGTTCTTTTCTTTTTCAATAGTAATAATATAATAGTAGATTTAAAAATTTTCAACTTAAAAATAGGCGAAAACAACTTTTCACATATATCCGTGGGCTCGCTGGGAACCTTCTTTAGATATATAGTTAATCAGTATAGTTCTTATCAATCAATCAAGGTATCAATTATTCTCTTATCTTTTCAGCTTTATTTAGTACTTAATTTTTTTCAGCAAAAAGATCCTGCATTATTATGCAGCTCTCTACAGGAAACTTGGGTTTTTGCCCGAAGCACAGTTGTACGGTGAAAAGATGTTGAGAGGTACCAGATAAGTAGAGGTAAGTATAAGTATTAATTGGTAAGAAATATAGTAATGGTATATAATAGTGTAATATCCTGTTCTTTCAAGAAATAAAAATAAAAATAAGGGGAAAAAAAAAGGACAAGAAAGAAAAAAATATACATTATTTATTATACGAAATGTCAGTTACAGAAAAAGAGGTGGGCAGCCAAAATGTCACTGAGTTCAAGAATGATAACAGCTCCAATAGCACTATTCCGTTAATGGATGTGGAGGATCAGAGTAGCGAGAGTCTCAACGAGAAAGATATGTTGGGACTTGAAGGTGATGATTATGTACTTGCCAAGAAAATGTCGCTAGTTAATGATGCTTTAGATGAAATAGGTTTTACACCTTATCACTTGAAATTGTTTTTCCTTAACGGTATGGGATATTCAACTGATTCTCAGTTGACTATGTTACAGTCTACTGTTGATACATATATTAACTATCAGTTTAAACAAGGTTTTTCTTCTTCGACAGTGTCACTTTATGTTGGACTTCTTGTAGGTGCTATTGTATGGGGGTTTAGTGCTGATTTAATTGGTAGGAAAATTGCTTTCAACACTTCTTTATTTCTTTCAGCAGTCTTCAGTTTCTTGGCTGGAACTATGGGTAATTATGGTACATACTGTTTATTTGTTGCCTTAAGTGCTGCAGCTTGTGGTGGTAATTTAGTCTTGGATACCACTGTTTTTCTTGAATTTTTACCACATAACAAACATTGGATGGTTACTTTTTTTGCCTTTTGGTGGGGAATTGGCCAAACAGTTGCTGTACTGATTGCCTGGCCCTTCTTGGTTCATTATAGTTGTTCAGATACCGATAATTGTTTATCAGGTGACAATCATGGCTGGAGGTATACTTGGTTTGTTAACTCGGCAATAGTTTTAATATTAGCAATTGCTCGTGTAACTGTGGTTCGTCTTGAAGAAACTCCAAAATTTTTAATTTCAAATAAACGTGATGTCGAATGCATTAGAAATTTACACCGTATTGCAGATAAATATGGACGCTCTTGTTCTCTTACTCTTGAAAAATTGGAAGCTTGTGGTAGAATTAAATCTAATGATAGTTTTAAAAATGCGCATTCAATGGCTGAAGTTTATGATCTAGTTAAAGGTCACATAAAAGTTTTGTTTGCAAATAAAACCATTGCTCGTTCTACTTCATTGGTCATTTTGTCCTGGACGCTTTTAGGTATCGCTTACCCATTATACAGTAATTTCCTTCCTGTATATTTGGAGAGTCGTAGTGCTGCAGTAGGATCGACTTCAGTGAATGAAACATATCGTAATAACGTTATCACAAATGCTTTCAGTACTCTCGGACCTATACTTGGAGCCTTGTTATTGATGATACCACGAGTAGGTCATAGGGGTTGTATGGCAATTGGTGGTATAAGTTCAATGGCTCTCTTTTTTGGTTATACCGCAGTTCGTACAGAATTGCAAAATGTTGCATTGTCAAGTGCCAGTTACATTACAATGTTCACCTATTATGGCTGCCTCTACGCCTACACTCCAGAAGTTTTACCTTCTTCAGCCAGAGGTACTGGTAATGCTATTGCCATTGCTTGTACAAGATTAATGGGAGCTATTGTTCCTGTGATTGCATATTTTGCAAATACCAGTACAAGTATACCAATTTGGATCTGTGGTGCAGCAATTGGTATAATTGGTTTTGCTGCATTATTTTTCCCGTTCGACCCTTCTACAAAAAGAGTTGTTTAAAACTGTTTAAAATAACCGCTAATATTAATTTTAGAAGAACGATAACAGACAAGTTGTTCTGTTATTACTTATTTATTTCAATTCTTATATAATTCATTATAATAGACCGATATTGCTTAATATATTCTGTAAAATTTTCCAATATTGAAGAGTACTAAAATGCCATATAAATGATAATTAATATTAAAATGTATATAAAAAGTATATAAAATAAACCCGATTCAAAATCTAATGATGACTATAAAATGTGATATTGTTCAAAAAAATTATACAAATAATACAGTAATAAATGACAAAAGAAATTTAGCAAAATATATAATGATACGAATATATTTTTAAAATACTAAATTTCTTTAGTCGAATTATAAAGATGATAACTTTTTCAAACTTAATCTGAAAAATTGAAATCGTCTTCATCGCTATTTTTATTACTAGTACTCTCATTATTATTTCCAGGAGGAGACCTATTCGCCCATTCCGTTAACAAATCCTCAAATATACTATTGACATTATCATCTGGAATTGGCTGCTGAATACTGGTAGAACTAATTCCATATTGATTCTGTTGAGGCTGTTGTTGTTGATCCAGACTTCCTGACTCTTGCAGCTGTTGAGCATTATTGCCACTTGCAATGTTAACACTATTATTCATAGTATTAAGATTCGTTGACGACAATCCTGAAGGAATGTGATAAAGACTAGAAGTTGGCGATGGTTGTAAAGATACATTTGAATTGTTAACCATGTTTCCAGTAGCAATATTATTGTTGTTATGAGCTTCCTCTGATGGAGTTACGTTAGACAACGGAGAATTATTCTTATTCCTGTTTGACGTGTTCATATTAGCTCCATAACTGCTATTCGATGATAAACCAGGACTACTGCTATGACTAAAATTATTACTTCCAGTATTATTTGGATTCATGTAGGGAGGTAAAAATCTTCCAAAAATTTTGGTATCCAACTGATCCATCATACCAGGTACATACCTTCTCTTGCTGATTGGAAGTGAAGATTCACGTTTTGGTTGCTGACCTTGCAGTGGCTGGTACTGTTGTTGCTGTTGTTGTTGTTGAGGATCCTGGTTCTGCTGCTGTTGTTGGTGATGTTGCTGCTGTTGTGGAGAATATCCAAATGGTGAATTTACATATTCCTGATTTGGAGTTGGCGCAGAAATATTCAAACTTATTCCCGTGTTAATACCATCAATATAATTCACTCCATTAACTATGTTATTGATACTTGAATTCTCACTCTTCTTCCCAGTAATATTCAACGGTAGCCTTGGTGTATTCACAGTACTACTACCAATCAGATTATCTAATGCTTGTAAATTCAGGTTACTGTTATTTTCCAATTTAACACCATCTGGATTTTGATAATTCATCTGCTGAGTACCTTCAAACTGTATCTCACCTTGAGCATTTGAATCAAAGGGACGAGAACGGACTGTAGAATTGATTTGTAGAGTATCACCATTAATACCATTTTTATTTCCACTATTATTACTGCTATTAACTATATTAGTTTTGTTACCATTATTAGAATTTGTAGGTGTTGCAGGATGGAAATTTGCAGTTCTTCTATTCAACTGTTCAAATAAAGAGTTCAATATGTTATAAGTTCTTCTTGCTGCCATACTACTGTCTTTCAAAAGATTCAAAAGTCTTTTACCCATTTCAGCATCTTGTTTGATAGCGATATATTCTTGGTCAATTTCTCCTTTTGAATTCAACTGTGGTGATGAGTGAACATAAAAGACCAAACATGCTACAGAAAAAAATATTGTGTAGATCGAAAACCAGTAAGATCCACTTAACATATGTTTGTTGATCATATCCTGTGCTAATTTTACTACAATTCTTGCAACATTAATACAATTTTTCAGTTTTTCAATTGATTTTAAATCGTCACTATTATTTGAATTTGTAAACTGTTGTAAATAATCTGCAGATATGTAATGAATAAATGGACGATAAAGAATAATTTTAACATGAAGATATGCAATATGTAAAAGTCTGTTTGCCTTAAAATATTGTGGTTCTGGTTCAATCCCTGGTTTCAATTCTAATGGAAGTTCATTGACCCAGTTTTGTAAATCCAATTCCAATTCATATACAACATTATTCAGAGATAAATGTACGAAATTTTCAGAAGGTTTAATTGGATATAATTTTTTAACTATTTTTTTCATAACAAATATTAATTTTGTATGAGCATTTGCAATTCCTGCACTTGAAAGTCTACCCTTTTGATTATCATAAATGTAACCAGTTTCAGTAATATTTTCATCATCCAATTCTGAAGGTAAATCTTGATCAAAATCTTCTTCACTAATAGTTCGTGGTAATCCTAACATTGCATTCACATAAATATCCATCTTATAAATAGTCCAAAAAATTCTTTTCCTAATTTCCAATTCGATTGGATTAAAAGGATAATCTAATTTTCTATGTAAACCTTCTCTTAATGCTGCTCTTAACAGTATACCGATATATGAATAACAAGTTGATAATCTTGCTCCACACTGTAAGAATAAGATTAACATTACTATTGTTTGAATACCATAAATATCTCTTGTATCTGTTATATCTATTAATTTTCTTGCTGCAATAAAATATTTATAACCTTCATCATCTAATAAATCTCTATCACTTTTTTCATCATTATTATTATTATTATTCCTAACATTATTCTTCGTATCTTGAGCACTTTTATAAAATAAAGAACCACATGCCATTACAGAATATACAAGTGGTAAAAATCGTTGTTGTTGATTTGAATAATTTGCTGGGTCTGTTTCATATAACACATTAAGATCTTTAATAAAACTTGGTCTATGATAAAATCTGAATAAGACACAAGCATTATCCCAAGTATTTGAAATAAGTTTTAAAGCAATATCTTTTGGAGGAAGAATGATTTTAATTTCTTTACCCATATGAGATTCTATTGAACCATCAATGGCCAGTTGAGGTGTAGGTTGATTTGATGGAGGAGCTGTTGGAGCTGAAGAAGGTGAATGAGTATATGGTATTCCATTATTAATATTATTTTTCTTATTTGCCAAATTATAAGTATCAGTAATATATTTTAAAGAAATATCTTCATCTTTTTTTTCATTTTTAACTTGACTTAATACATTTGTTAATTTAATAACATTTATCTCTTGATTTTGTCTATTAACTTTTAAATCTGGTAATAATTTTTCCACAAAATGTTGATAATTATTAAGTTTTCTTGTTAATTGGTTCAATACTTCTTGTGGGTCTTGTTGTAAGACTGGAGTTGAAGGAGAAGGTTCATTTGTATTTCCTGTACTCGTACCCCCTGCACCAGCTCCAGCACCAGTACTTGTAGCAACTCCATTACTATTATTACTATTACTATTACTATTATTATTATTATTATTATTACTATTGTTATTGGCATTATTGGCATTATTCGAATCAGTGGTATTATTACTATTACAGGTCCCAGAATGAAGTGCAGACGCCAGCGAGTGCAACCCTCCTGTCAGTGATTGCAGAATTCCTGTTTGTGATGAATTAACCGCTGTTGTCTTTCTCCTACTTGAAGGCTGATTATAAGTACATTCATATGAATATACAGTACAATGAATACAAGGTTGTTGACCATCACATTTTACCTTTTTCTTTCTACATTCATCACAAGCTCTAGTAACCCTTCTTCTTTTTTGATTAATAAGATTTGGATGACCATGATGACCACTTAAATTATTACCGCCTCCACCTCCATAACCATTATCATGAATCAGCAGATTAGATTCCATATTTCCCAGATTATAATATAATCCAGTATTTGAATTTAATTGTTGATTTTTCCCATGAAATGAATCTGAACCGCCGTTACCATTTCCTATTCCATTTCCTATTCCATTCCCATTCCCATTCCCATTGCCTACTTGAATCGTATTTGGAAGTAAAATCGGTGGTGGAGGTTGATCAGAACCTATTGAATAAGAATTTTGGAAAATTGAAGGAGGATTAGGAGTACAACTCCTACTAACAATAACATTATTATTTGAAGGATCTGAAGGATCTGAATTCTTCCGCTTACTCATTGTTTTCCCCATACATGTATAGTTTTTTTTTTTTGCTTTCTTTTCTTTCTTTCTCAAACCACTTGTTTCCCTTACTTTATCTATATATATATATATATATATATATATAAATAAATATATTAAAAAATATTGTATCCCCCTCTTTAGATAACAAAATAACAAGTTTTCGCTTATTTTTGGTATTTTATAGTTGATGGGTTTTTTTTTTATTTCTTTCTTTCTTTAAGGAAAAATTTTGCGGGTGAAATCTGGAAAAAAAAAAAAAAAAAACTAAAAAGAGAAAACAAAGAAGAGCAATTTAAGGGCTGTTGTGCGCTTATTCTTATTAGTTTTTAATTAGTTTTTTATTCTTTTAATATAATACTGTGTTTCGAGGGCTGTGGGGGTGGTGACCCTCACGCAATTTATAAATGTTTAAGCTGTCATATAACGACAAATGACAAATAGTCATTTTTCGTCATCAGGTTGTGTCACAAGTCGTTTAAAAAAAAAAAAAATAATTTATATTCATCCATTTCAGCCCTTGTTTCCTAATCAGTTTATTAATTGTTTGTAAGTACTTGCACGACTTATAATTAGGGGCTGTATAGTATCGTGTTTTTTTTTTTTTTTTCTTTCTTCTCTCCCGGGTCGTGTGGGCGGCTCCAAATTCG
>KV454013.1:608500-622950 GCA_001661245.1 Pachysolen tannophilus NRRL Y-2460
TTTTTTTTTTTTTTTTTATATTATTTAATATTTTATATTTTTGTTTTGTTTTTTTCGTTTTCGTTTTCTAATTGATTAGTGGATTATTATTATTATTATTATTATTATTATTTATTTTTACGCTGGCGTTTAAATTCAGTTTAAACAAAAAGGTAAACAATAAAAAGAGAAATATTAAAAATTGCATTTGAGAATAAATATTATAAAGTTATAATTTCTCGATATGGCAATGAAAGAAGAAGAATCAGTAAGTTATTTTTTATTTAATTTAAATTTAAAATTGATTGATTGATGGCAAATCAATCATTATTTAATGAAAAAGAAAAAAAATACTAACTATTTTTTTTTTAATTTTTTTTTATTTATATAGATCATACCTTATGATGATCCGAATGAATTAATAAATCAAGTTATTTCAACATTGGCGGTCCCTGCAGATAGTGAAGAAACAAACGTGTCAAGACAATACAATAATAGTAAAAATGATCAAAATGAAATCCAAGCTTATGCAAAGATTGCTGGAAAAGATTGGACATATTATGTTAAAGCTCTTGTTGTATCTATAGGTAGAAATACAGATAGTGATAGAGATGATGAATCTGTTGATATTGATTTAGGACCTTCAAAAGTTGTTAGTAGAAGACATGCAGTAATAAGTTATAATTTAACTCAAAGAAAATGGGAATTAAAAGTTTTGGGAAGAAATGGATTAAAAATTGATGGAGTTAGAGCACAAAATCCAGGAGCTGATAGTGAAGCAATTTCTTTACAATCTGGTAATATTGTAGATATTGGTGGTACACAAATGATGTTTATATTACCAGATTCAAGTCCAGTAATTGCAAGACATTTTTTAGAAAATTTAAAACAATTAAGAAAAAATAATACATTGGATTTATCTCGTTTCCCAGGATATGAAAATTCAATAATAGGTGGAAATTCAAATTTAAAAGGTTTCCAAATTTTTAATAAATCACAATTAAATGATGGTAATACTCATAGTTCATCACCAGGAAGTAAAATTGGTGAACAAGATTTATCAAAAGATGAATCAAAAGATATAAAACCTCCATTTTCATATGCAACTATGATAACACAAGCAATCTTGTCAAATTCAGAAGGTATATTATCACTTTCAGAAATTTATGATTGGATTCTGTCTCATTATGCATATTATCGTCATTCAAAAACTGGTTGGCAAAATTCAATTAGACATAATTTATCTTTAAATAAAGCTTTTGAAAAAGTTCCAAGAAAACCAAATGAACCTGGGAAAGGAATGAAATGGTGTATTTCACCAGCATATAAAAATGAATTTTTGAAAAAATATGAAAATGGTGGAATTAAAGCAAGAAGAGGTTCAAGTGTTACTAGACAACTTCATTTACATCTATTAAGAAATAAAAAATTACCAGAAGATTCACTGTTTCAAAATAATATTACTACTCCTAATACTACTACAACAACAACAACAACAAACCCACTCCCATCCTTGAATATAAATGCGAATAATCATCACCAACTAGATCTACTACCAAAACCACCACAAATACAAATCAAGAATATGCAACAATTGTCCCAGCAACAGCAATATCATCACCAGCTCCCTATGCATGCAGCTGCAAGTGCCTACCTGTATCCTCCGCTGTACCAACAATTGCAACCTGCTCCTACAATCCACCAGGCATTACAACATCAACAACAACAACCACCACCACAAATGATGATTAACACTTATAGTAATGGCATGCTTGGAAGTTTCCATAATGGATCAGCTGATCTTAAAAGTAATGGCATCAATGCTACCAATAACAACAATGGCAATGGCAATGTCAATAGAAATGGAAATGGAAATGGAAACATAATCAATCAAACCCATGTAAGATTACCGCCTCCAACAACAGCTACTAATACTTCCAACAACAACAATACCACGATGACGGGTACAGCTACTTCAAATTCATCTTCAGATCCTACGCCTAATAACAATATTTTAGCTACCCCTAATGAAAAGAGACAATTATTACCAAATGGCCTATCCTCGCCACAAGCTTTATTAAGTGCAGAACGTGGAGCTGGTGGTAATGGTAAAAATAATTTTGGAGATTTTGTTTATTCATCACCAACTAAAGACCATCAGGATTTAGATTTAAATCTTGACGTTGCAAAATTGGGAGGTGATCATTAATTATTGAATTTTTTTACAAACATAACTCATTTAAGAATGAAAACAAGAAAACAGAAAAAGCATAAAAAAAAATTGTATATGTATATATTTTTGATAATACAAAATTAAAGATTGGAAATTTTCGAGTTCATCAGTTCATGAATTTTTTTTTTATTTTTTTATTTTTATTTTTATTTCACGGAAGAGCAAGAGCATTTGTAACTGTTCTGTATTTTTTTCATCTTTTTGATTGTATAACTTTTTTTTCTTTTTTTTTTTATTAATTATTACTTTCTCCATGTATTTTTTAACGTTTATAATGTTTTCTTTCTTTTTGGTTTCTATTTCGTGTTTCCGGTCTTTCCAAATTTTATACAATGAATGTATCGTCAATTAATCCATTTCTTTTCCTTTTTTTTTTTTTTTTTTTTGTATCATGATTGTTTTTTTATTTTTGTACGTTTTTTTATTTAAATTTGTCATGTCAATTGTTTAATTTTGCCTTGGTATAAATTAATTTTTATTAATTTTTAGCTCGTATTGCCTATTAATGTTTTTAGGCTCTTTTCTGTTCAGCGAGTATCTAGAAAATAAACTGAAACGAAATATACATAGAGATAGTTAAAAATTATATTTTTATCAGTTCTTTCTCTAGAGTTAAAAATTACAATGATATATCATTCATTCTAAAAGGGTGATATTATGGATAAAAGCATTAGTAATTAAATGAATATAAAACAGCAACCACTTATTAAAACAATAAATAATGCAAGTGAAAAATCCGTCTAATGGATTTTATCATTATATATGAAAAAAAAATAAAAATGAGTAGAAAAAAAAAATATAAATATCTTCAACAAAGTCAACAAAGTTTTGTTTAACGACGACGTCTCATCTGTGCCATTTTTCTACCAGATAAAGGTAATCTTGGATTTGCATTATTTGAGTTATTTCCACTAACCGGAGTCCCCGGACCACCAAAAATGTTATTTGTAACAGGAGTGCCTCCAAAAATATTATTCAGCTGTTGCGGTTGAGCACCAAATACATTATTCGTACTATTGGCAGGAGCCCCAGTCTGAAAACTTCCTTGTTGACCAAAAGGAGGATTAGAAAACACTGGAGTGGAAGAAGTCGAGTTATTATTGACGGCTCCACCAAACACCTGCGATGGATCGAGAGAACCTGAAGCCCCTGTGAAATTAAAATTTGGAGCTGTGAAGTTTGGAGTTGTAGAACGCGATTGATTAAAAGATGTTCCAGCTGAACCAATTCCACCATTACCAGCAACAGTTGCAGGTTTATTGCCAAATTGAAAACCTACAGCTTGTGGTTGTTGCTGCTGATTGCTATTAGTTCCAAATGCTGATGAACCACCAAATTGGTTTCCTGATGTTTGTTGCTGGGTTCCAGTGCCAAAGAAAGGGGATGATTTTTTCGTTTCGAAACTAGGAGTATTCGATCTTGTATTACTTCCAAAGGCAGGAGTGGCGCTTCTACTACTTCCACCGAAACTAAAAGCTGGCTGCGGCTGACTTGTTGGTGCAACTAAGCCACTGGAACCTGCAAATGGCGTAGGCTCTTTCTTATTGTTGTTCAAGCCAGACAGACCACCATCTTTATTTCCAAACATAACATTATTGGATTGTGACAGTTGTTTTGTTAATCCCGATTCTGACAACAGTGTTGGAGTTGAAGATTGTCCAAATGAAAACAGGGGCTTGGGCTGTTCTTTTTCAGTTTGATCTTTCACCAGAGAGTTGAAAGAAAATGCAGAAGAATTTGTAACTGGTAAAGGTTTTGGGGCCTGTATGTTGTTATTAAATGAGATTCCAGATGCGGCCCCTTTGTTTTCATCGGCCGCACCAGTTACATTATTACTAGTAGTTCCGAAAGAAAAAACTTTTTTCGCATCACTAACCTTATTTTCTTCCTTTTTACCAAACGAAAATACTGGTGTTGATGTAGTATCTTCATTCAAAGCATTGGAACTCTTCCGTTTATTGTTTTGAGTAGTTTCTGGAAGTTTAGCAGCAGTATTTTCATCTAAATTAGGAGCAGCACCAAATGAAAAAGCTTTATTTGTGGTGCCAGCTCCTCCCCCAAAATCAAAAGGTTTTTTAGTTTCGAATAAAGATTCCGACTTGGTTTTATTTTCGTCTGGATTGGAACCAATTACTTTATTGTTATTAGAAAATGCTGAATTTCCAAATGAAAAAGTTGATTTCTTAGTTTCTTTATTTTCCACAGAATTTTTCGTATTATCGTCGTTATTATTTGTACTTGAAGTTGACAAATTTGTGTTGCCAAATGAAAACGAAGGAATCAGTTGCAGTTGGTCCTGATTACTTTTAGTTCCAAATGAAAATGACAGTAAAGGTTTCTGTTCCAATTTTTGTGAATCAGATGGGAAAGTACTTACAACATTTGAATCTGATTGCTTTTCATTATTGACTAATTTGGATTCTCCAAAATTTACTGAAAATAATGGGTTTTTGTTTGTGCTTGATGGCTCCTCTTTTTTATCAGTCGTTGAACCAAATAAAGTAGACGAAACAGGTATTTTTACAGTTGCATCAAGTGAAGGTTTTTCACTTTCAACTTGAGGCTTGAAAGAAAATCCAATAGTTTGATTAGAACCTTCTTCTTTTGTCGGCAATGTAACAGTTTTTGATGGCAGAAACGAGAACGTTGGCTTTTCATTTTCAGTTGATTTAGCTGCTCCAGATGATTTGTTTTCGGTGTCGCTCTTCAAGTTCACAAATGACGAAGTGGTATTATTTATCACAGGTACAGACTCCTCATTAGCATTAACTGATTCAGATATAATCAAATCTTTGTTTTTTTGTTTTTCTTTACTATCATGATTTCTTTCAATGAAATTAAATCCTGCACTAGGACCGGATATTGGAACGTTATCCAGTGATGATATTTTTGATGTGTCTGTCTTTACATTGAAATTAGAATTAGTCTTATTTTCATCTATTTTCAGTTTTTTTAATTGTTGTTGATTTTCTGATGTTGGAGAAATTGGGTTTTTCTTGTTGTTTTTGTCTAACATGAATACCATTCCAGGAGCTAAATCTTTTATTCCATATTTATTTTTAGTATTATCATCAAATGCAATATCTGTAGGTATAATGGTATCATAAAGAGGTGTTGGTTTGGTTATTTCTTGAACTTTCTCTATCTTTTCAACATTATTTTCTTTTTCATTTTCTTTTCCATTTTCATTTTCATCATTTTCAGAACCGTATAAATACTCTCCACTAAAAGTACCACATGAATTAGAAGTTTCTAAAGCATTACCTTCATTCAATTTTCTAAACTTTAAAGGTTGACTATTATTTTCATATTTTAAAGTTGATTTCAATTCTGGTATATAATTTGTTTGAGTAGATGATTCCAGATATGTAGAATTTGGTATCCTCTTTGTAGCATTTAAATTATGAAAATTTAAAAAATTGATCCTGTTTTGATAATAAGACTCTAGCTGCATCTGTTTTTTCAATTGTAATAACTTGTACCTTTCCATTGGCTCCACTCTGGCCAATATTTGTCTCATAAAAGGTATTTCTATTTCATCTTCAACCTCATTTTCTGGTTTAATGCTAGTATTATTAGGTGATTCTGATC
This sequence comes from Pachysolen tannophilus NRRL Y-2460, assembly GCA_001661245.1. Classification (NCBI taxonomy): domain Eukaryota; kingdom Fungi; phylum Ascomycota; class Pichiomycetes; order Alaninales; family Pachysolenaceae; genus Pachysolen; species Pachysolen tannophilus. The sequence continues at coordinate 614,304 of KV454013.1, forward strand.
TAATTCTTTTTCTTTCACCACGTCTCTCCAAAGAATCAAATTTTTGGCCATCCTCTTCAACATCTTCCTCTATTTCTTGTTCTTGTTGCTCTTGTTGCTCTTGTTCTTCCTGTTCTGTTTCTTCATCACTTATTTCCATTTGGCGCCCTTCTTCACCAAGTTGTTCATCATCCATGCTACTCTTGGGAACATAATCTATTTCTCCCAGCAGCTCTCTTTTTTCTACCTTTTTATTCTGATCTTTTAAATATTTATAATATAATTTCAACGCATCAATATCCGTAGCATTGGTTCTCTTCAGAAAATTTTTAAAACCTTGCACAGACAGCTCAGTCTCTATGTTCTCACTATTTTGCCTACCAGCTTTCCACCCAAAAAATCGAGAGAGCGACATATTTACCAACTCCACTCCACACGGTCTTTATCCAAATATTTTTTCTTTTTTAGAAAGCTTTTATTCAATCCCAAAAGGATCAATACTAAACAATATCTTTATATATATATCTTAATATATATCTATAATATATATAATCTCTATATATATTTCTTATTACAATATTTAACCTCTTTCATTTTCTATACAACTTTTATTCAAAAAAAAAAAAATCAAAAAAAAAAATAAACAAAAAACTTATTTTTGAGTTTTCACGAACGACTTTTCTCTTTTTCTTTTATATTGGAGAGTTTTAGTAGGATTTTATCATCATTAGTTGATGTTGTAGGAACGTGATTAGGGACATGAGGAGGAGCTGGAACGTGGTGAGATCTATGTGGAGAAGAGAATAAAGGTAGTTCTGTCAGGCTGAGTGTAAATTTTTTGTTGACTTTGTTGTTGTTGGTTCTTGTTGTAAAAGATTCTCTATCTGGAGCATCATCAATGATCCAAAATTCTTCTTCTCTACTATAAATGAATTGTACACCAATTTTTCTTGGATGATATGCCCTTCCACCATTATTCAAATCAAAAGGTGCTTTAAAATATTGATGGTACATAAAACTTGCCACTGAAATACCAATTAAAGTTCCTGCTATAATATCTCTTATAAAATGTCTATTATCTGAAATTCTAGAACATGCAACATAAGTAGCTATAGGGAAAGGTGATATTACAAATAATACCTTCAATGAGATTGATCTACCATCAAATAATCTGCATTTTCCAGCAGTAAACAATGCTTGAATAGTTGCGCCAACAAATACAACAGAAGCATGACCACTTGGGAAAGATCTAAAACCTTCATTAATTAATAAAAAATTTGGATTAGAACATATACCAACATTTGAAAGTTGATTTGGCAGAGGTAATTCAAAACTTATAGGTTGACACCTTTCTAACATATCAGGACGAGGAAGTCCAGAAACATTTTTTAAAGTACAAATTATCATTAAATCAAGAGCCATTGATCCTAATAAACATAAAATTCCACAATGAATATCCCATAATCTTCTTCTCATTGGAAATTCAGAACTTGTTATTGAAGTTAATACAATAGCAATACAAGGTAATCCAACCAGCAACATCACTAAAAACCAAATTGGAACTGCAGTTACAATTTCAGGGAAATATGTATATTTAATACTATCATCTTGTAATGAAAATTCATGATACCTAGGAACAGCATAATATCCATATGTCATAAATGAAACCAAAATTATTCTTTTCCAGAAAAAAAAAAAAAGTCAATGTTAACATTTTATTCTTCATTTCACACAAGATAAAAACTTTAATCCAAGTACTACTAACATATAAATCAACCAATCTGCAATATATGAAAGTAAAGATAAAACTGAAACTTCATGTCCACAACAATAGAAAAACCGATCCAAAGATAACGCCAACATTTTTAAAATTCAAAATTATCCAAATTGATACATTTACAAATCAAACCCCCCAGTCATAGCATACCATAGCATACCATCTCATACTATCTCAGACCACTCATACCATCTAAACTCTTCAAAAAAAAAAAACATCTCCGCAATCAACAATTTCAACTTGTTTGAAAAAACACAAAACCAAAACCAAAAAAATGAAATAGAAAGTAGGTCGTGCAAATTAGCGTCAAATATAATTTTAATTTTTTTTGGTTTTATTAAATTTTATAAAAAAGTAATCAAAATATTGAACTTTTCGTATAATTATTGAAGTAAATCAATTAAATTTGATTTATCTTATTGGTTTTAAAAATGTCTTTATTGACTTCATTGGCAGGATGGGCTTCATTCGGTAAGCTTTAATTGTTTAATTGATTGATTGGTTTGTTTTTTTTTATTGTAATTTCAAGTTCTAACTAATTTGTTTTACTTTTTTTTTTGTTTTTTAGGAATTATTGTTAGAGCTTATCAACAAGGTATTAGGAAATTACCTTTACAAACTTATCCAATGGGTTATATTTATTCTGGTGGATTTTGGGTAGCATTTGGGTACGCGTTCAATATGTGGGATCAAAATAATGATAGATTGTTGGCTAAAAGGTTGGAAAATTTACAAGAAGCCAGAGCTAGAAGGGCAGCTGCTAATGTTGATGCCTCGAGCTAAAAAGTATTAATCTTTCATTTTTTATTTATTTATTTATTTATTTATTTGTTTATTTATTTATTTATTTATTATATTATATTATTTATCGTACAATGTTACAATTGTTAAGTTTAGTTTAAATTTAGTAGGAAAAAATTTTAGTCCTCTTCAATTCCACTGTCTTCTTCTTCTTCTAATCCGTTGTCTTCGTTTTCTTCTTCTGATTCACTGCTGGCGCCACTTCCACCACTATCGGATTCTTCTTCATTGAATTGAAAATTATCATCATCTTCATCATCATCTGAATCTTCATTTTCATTTTCATCTAATCCCTTAGATACAGTTTCAGTTTCTTCAAGTTGTTTTAAAATTCCTTCATGATCATTATTCTTACTAAATTTTTTAGCTTTCAATTCATCTGTCATAGATTTATCTCTAAACTCTTTTGTCTTGACATATTGATCAATATTTTCAAAATCTTTTTGATCAATCATTGAAAATTCAAATTTTTCATCATTGTTTAATACTAAAGTTACATTAAATGTAATTCTTGTTATAGATGAATAAGTTATACTTTCAATATCTGTAGATTGGAAAAATAAAATAGGTTTTTTAAATCCAAATATAATATGATTTGGTAAAAAATATAATTGACCTTCTTTTGAACCTTTATAAGCTTCCACATAAAAAGATTTGGATTTTTTATCATTAAAAGGATCATTTAATTCAAACCCACAAATTTGACATTGTCTTTGTAAATAAGAAGTTAAATCATTATATTTTAATTGCAGTAAAATTGGTAACCATTGTTCATTTAAATTTTCAAAATTTAATTGAATTAATAATGGTTCATTTTTAAATAAATTTCCAGCATTTTTATTATAAAAAAAAATTAAATATTTAACATTTTTTTTCTCTGGTATAGGTAAAAGTGTAGCAAATTTAATATTTTCTTTGCTCAAATCATCAATAACCATTTCTGGAGCTCCATCTTCAATTGATCTTGTTAATGCTAATATTGGAGTTTGCTTATTATTTGAATTTTTAGAAGCAAATATAAAATTTAATTTTTTCCTTAAAGGTGATAATACTGAAAGATCTGGTAATTGTAAAATAATATGAAAGTTTTTCAATGAAGTAATTGGTTGAGTTGTTGAATTGTTTTTACAAGATAATGATGATTCAGAATCAATATTTGATATTTTTCTCTTCTTACCATTTATTTGAAAATATTCATAAAGATTATAAAATGCTTGTTCTGTCTCAGGATACGAGCCTAAATTTGAAAAAAAAAAAATTGTACTTGTTAGTTTCAATTCCAATTAAATGACCAAAAAATAAAAAAACATACTAATACAATCTTTAATTTGCTTTTGTAAATCTAATGGTAAGCTTTCAGTAAATGACATTTTCTTTTGATCGTGTTTCCTTCTCTTTTACCATGCCAAATTTTCAAAATCTTTTCACCTTAGCTCAAAAAAAGAAGGAAAAAAAAAGTTAACTTTTCAAGTTTTTTAATTTTATCAACTATATTTCCAGCTCAAGAGACCCCAGAGATCCCAATGGTTTAGTTATTTATATTTTATTGACTTTTTCGCTCAACTGGCGCAAAAAGTCAAATCAATACAAATGCCTGTTTTTACTACAGGTTTTATCCCAAAACACGCACTACTTTTCGCATCGATAAAATAACACTCAAATTGACAAGTTTCTTTTCTTTTCTTTTTTAGTTTTTTTTGGAAAAACACGAAACTGTTTGTAAGTTAGTATTCAATATTAATTTCCTTGACTATTTGTAAGAAATTTGAAAATTTTTTTTGTTTGAACAAATTCCCGTAAAATATTCAAATATACACTGAAGCCTGATTTGGGAAAAATTGTCATAGTCACAGTCACAGGCATCACAAGCACTATTACCACTACTACCACCACTACTACCACTACTACCACCACCCATAACAACTCACCATTTGATCTTGACTTTCTCCTATAACAGATCACAATATATACTTTCCCCCTATCACCGCTTTTCACTTTTCAAGTATCCAACCAATTTGAAACTTTAGTCCTCCTTTCTATAGATATATTCATCTATCTTGTAGGAAAAAGATAGCTGGTGATGATGATGATGATGATATTTTCTGTGGGAGAAGAAGACGTGCGGCTCTTTCTTTGAGGGAAGAAGAAAAAACAAATTGTCTAAGTTGCATATGCGCGCATATACTTGCATATTGGTATTTCTGTGAACTACTCAAAAAATTTTCACTTTTTATTTAATTGTACAAGTAATAGTAGTAATAAAAAAAAATAAGGTATGAAAATTTTTGAGTTATATTTCTTGTAGTTGTAATTGCTAAATTTGATTATATTTTTTTGCCTCCAATAGAGAGAGGTAAGGAGAAGAGTTGGTAGTTGCAAAATGAAGCTTGACACTTCTCATATGAGGTACTTAACGGCCGATGACTTTCGGGTCTTGATGGCTGTTGAGTTGGGCTCCAGAAACCATGAAGTAGTTCCAACCAAGATGATACACCAGATAGGTGGGTTAAAATCATTATCTGGGACGAATAGGGCTATTTCAGATTTAGCAAAGCTTAGTTTGATATCTAAGTTGAGGAATTCTAAGTATGATGGTTATAGGTTATCGTATTCAGGTTACGATTATTTGGCTATAAAATCGATGTTAAACAGAAAATCTTTAGATAGTGTTGGAACAACTATAGGTGTTGGTAAAGAATCAGATATTTATAGTATTCATGATCCTGAAGGTGTTGAAAAAGTTATGAAAATACATAGGTTGGGGAGAACTTCTTTTAAAACAGTGAAGAATAATAGAGATTATTTGAAACAAAAACAATCTGGAAATTGGATGTATCTTTCTAGGTTGGCTGCAAATAAAGAATATCAATTTATGATTGCATTATATAATAATAATTTCTCTGTACCGCGACCTTTTGATAATTCAAGACATTGTGTTATTATGGATTTAATAAATGGGTTCCCAATGAGGCAATTGAAAGAACATAATAATTATAAAAAATTATATTCAGATTTAATGGAATTCATAGTTAAATTGGGTAATCATGGGTTAATTCATTGTGATTTTAATGAATTTAATATTATTATAAGAAATCCTGAAGATAATGGGAAATTTGATAAAGATTTTGTAGTTATTGATTTCCCACAATGTATTTCAATAGATCATGTGGATGCATCACAATATTTTATTAGAGATGTTGAATGTATTAGAAAATTTTTCAGAAAAAGATTTAATTATTCTCCCAGAGTAGATTCAACTATGTTAGATACTGATGGTTATGGTGAAGGTTATAAATACCCATATCCTGTTTTTGAAAGAGATGTGAAAAGAGTTGCAGAATTGGATGTGGAAGTACAAGCCTCAGGTTTTATTAAAAAGGGGAAAAACAATCGTAACATTTCACAAGATGATGAAGATTTAGAACTGGCTGTTTCTAATATGAGAATTCATAATGATGAGGATAATGATGAAGATGAAGAAGAAGATGACCAGAGTGATTATGATCCAGAAGAATATGATCAAGAAGATAGCGATTTCAGCGATGAAGAAAATGAAGTTCTGGATGAAGAAAATGAAAAGATTATTGAAGCTTTGACTGCCGGAAAAGAATTGAAAATGGACAAATTTGGAAATTATATATTAGACGAGGAAAATAATTAATAAAAAGAAGGAAAAAAAAATAAAAAAAAATCTCATATAGGTTATATAATTAAATATTTACTTGAATTGAATTATTTGTTTATAATCCTATTATTTTACAAACTACAGATAAATTGAAACAATTTCCGTTCGATATATATATGACAAAATATTTCTTATTTTGCAAAATGATTACAGAACAACATATAAAAAAAAAAATAAAAAAAAATATAAAACCCTAACAAAAAATTGAAAAAAAAAATTTAACGAAAATTATCTCCGCAAATACATAACAAAATAATCCCTTTATATATTTTTTGAAAAAATATGTTTTTTTTATTCTCACTCTTTCTTTCTTTCGTCAATTTTAGATTATATTAATTTTTTCTTTTTCTTTTTTTAACGTGTAGCCATAGCCTTGGTGACAACTCTCTTTAAACCTAATTCGGCCTTTCTGTAGTCATCAGCAGATGATTCTTCGATTTCTAAAGCAGCTAAAGCATCAGATAAAGCAGCTTCAATCTTATCTTTAGAACCACGCTTCAATTTAGCAGATAATACTGGATCGGTAACAGTTGATTCAATTGAAGAAACATAAGCTTCTAATTTTTGCTTAGCTTCATGACGTTTTGAGAATTCTTCATCAGCTTTCTTGAATTTATCAGCATCGTTGATCATCTTTTCAATATCTTCAGATGTCAATCTACCAATAGAGTTAGATATAGTAATGTTAGCGGAACGACCAGTCGATTTTTCAACAGCAGTAACTTTTAAGATACCGTTAGCATCAACTTCAAAGATAGCTTCCAAGACTGGTTCACCGGCTTGCATAGGTGGAATGTTTTTCAAATCGAATTCACCCAACAATGTGTTTTCTGAACAGTTAACACGTTCACCTTGGTAAACTGGGAATTGCACTGTGGTTTGGTGGTCTTCAACAGTGGTGAAAGTTCTTCTCTTAATGGTTGGAACAGTAGTGTTTCTTGGAACAACTGGGGCAAAGACATTACCTTGCATGGCAACACCCAATGATAATGGAATAACATCCAATAATAATAAATCTTTGGTTTCCTCTGAGGTTGATTGACCAGTTAAGATAGCACCTTGAACAGCAGCACCGTAAGCAACAGCTTCATCTGGGTTAATAGATTTTTCTAATTGTTTACCATCAAAGAAATCTGATAATAATTTTTGAACTTTTGGAATTCTGGTTGAACCACCAACTAAAACAACTTCATCAACGTTTGACTTAGAAATCTTGGCATCTTTCAAGACTTGTTCAACTGGATCTAAAGTTGATTTGAATAAAGCAGAGTTGACATCTTCAAATCTAGCTCTTGTGATGTTACTTGAGAAATCTTCACCTTCAAATAAGGAGTCAACTTCAACAGTGGTTTGAGTAACAGAAGATAAAGTACGCTTAGCACGTTCACAAGCAGTTCTTAATCTTCTTAAAGCTCTTGGATCGTTTGAAATATCTAAACCGGTCTTCTTTTGGAATTCTTTCTTGAAATGTTCTAACAAGTTAGTATCGAAATCTTGACCACCTAAATGGGTATCACCAGCAGTAGCTTTAACGGTGAAAACACCGCCAGTAATTTGTAATAATGAGACATCAAAAGTACCACCACCTAAATCGAAAATTAAGACATGTCTTTCCTTGTCGGATTTACCTGCACCTAAACCATAAGCAATGGCAGCAGCAGTTGGTTCGTTAATGATACGTAAAACGTTTAAACCTGAAATGGCACCTGCATCTTTGGTTGCTTGTCTTTGAGCATCATTGAAATAAGCTGGAACAGTAATAACAGCTTTTTCAACCTTCTTACCAATTTTAGCTTCAGCAATTTCTTTCATCTTGGTTAAAACCATAGCTGAAATTTCTTGAGGTGAAAAAGTCTTGGTTTCTTCCAAGTATTCAACTTCAATTAATGGATTACCATTTGAGTTGATAACTTTAAATGGCCAAGATTTAATATCTTTTTGGACGGATTCATCAGTGAAAGCACGGCCAATTAAACGCTTAGCATCAAAAACAGTGTTCTTTGGGTTCAAAGCAGCTTGATTCTTAGCAGCATCTCCGATTAATCTTTCTTCTGGAGTGAAAGCGACAAATGATGGAGTAACACGGTTACCTTGTTCATTTGCAATAATCTCAACTGCAGAGTCGTAAGTAGCGACACATGAGTAAGTTGTACCTAAATCGATACCAATAGCACCTTGAAAAACACCGTCAGCCATTTTCTAATGTTATTTTATATATATAAATTAAGCAAGGTTAGCTCACAAATTCTTCAAAATATTTCAAAGAAATATAAAATAATATATAAGAGTGAAAAGAAAAATTTTTTCACTTTCACCATTGCAAAACTAGAAAAAAAAAGTTTTTTTGGTGAGTGAAAAAAAAAAAAAAAAAAAATTTATTAAAAAAAAAAAAAATTGCATTACCC
>KV454013.1:623311-651225 GCA_001661245.1 Pachysolen tannophilus NRRL Y-2460
CCTTTTTTTTTTTTTTTTTTTTTTTTTTTTTTTTTTTTAACTATGATGATGATGATCTCGTGTCAATAACGTGTGATGCATTTTTTTGCAGGAAAACCCCCTTTTTTACTTTTTTCTCCCTCATCTTGAGAAATAGTCAGTATTTGAGAAGACCTTCATTTCTTTTATGAAGGATTTCTTCAATCATGAATTTTGCATGTTCGACTTGAACGTTTGAGCCTCTTAGTACTATTTTTTGAAGCTTTCTCCTATTGTTTAAGAATAAGTTTTCGTTCAATTGTTTTTCAACAGAGTGGATTTTTATGTTACAACCAGATTCTTTTCTTATTTGTTCTATACGAATTCCTTTACCTATTAGAAATGAAACATCAACTTTTGGGAGCCAAACTTCTTTTACGTTATTATATTTCTTGACTTGTTCAGCATTAATTTCTTCACGTGAAGATGGTCTTGTTGATTGATTTGAAGTGTACGGAGAAAAAATTAAATTTTCATTTATCTTCTCCTTGTTAAAGATTTCTATCGGTTCCACAAGCCCAATTTCCCTTGTTGAATTTGAAAATTCCAAATAATTTAATTTATCTTGTTGAATCTTAACAAGAGAATTGATTAAAAAACATTTATCTAGCGATTTGAATTGACATAGATACCCAGGTATATACCCTATTGGACACCTTGAAAGCTTAACAATGAGTTTCTCATTGTTAATATAATTTTCTTTGTTGTACTTGATTCTATAATGTAGGTCTCTTGAAATAATTGATGAAGCAGTCCAAAGATTGTCATTCTCTTTAAATATGGATTCAGAAAGAAACTTATAAAAAATCAGTATTTAGAACTCTGAAGCCCAAAAAGAAAAAACAAAAAAAAAAAAATAATAATTCTGATTTTTCACTTAACTTACATTTTGAAACCCTATGGCATCTAAGCCATTTGTTCTCAATAAAAAATTACCACTACAGAAACCAAGTTTATCCACAAGCAAAAAATTTAACTCTTTTTTCTTATCATTTTCATAGTTGAAAAAATTCTCATGAGCAATCAAAGTTTGACATAGATTTTTCTTTGTTACAACCAAGTTGTAAATTTTACAATTTTTAAAATCTGTGGATCTTTGCTGTCCAGCTGTTTTTGTTGAAATAAATAATTTAAAATGTTTACTGTTGTTTATCTTATTCAAAACTTGAGCGGTTAAACAACTCACATCTCTATACACTTCCCTATCGGGGGTCTCTGGATTGAAAGGATATCCTTCCAATGTCTTTTGAATTGACGACATCACAATTATTTAAACTATCACTTAATATAAACTATATATTCGGAGCTGGAGTTGTTTAAAATGTGCCAAGACACTTTGCTTTTATAGTGTTTTTTTCTTTTGTTTTTTGTTTTTTTCTTTCTTTCTTTCTGTATACTAATAGTATATAACATTTTGAGAGACAACATTTGTCTTGTTGTAGAGCCTAATGCGGAAATTTTTCATTTTACTATTAATTCAAATAAATAAATAATATATTTAATGCTTTAACTATCCGATGTTTAATTTTTTATAAATTTTTTTATATAATACAGTCTTAATGCGTCGTAAATGAAAAGGAATTGTTCGACTCTTTGAACCATCAATAACCTTTGCAGACGAAGTTAAAAAAAAAAAAAAAAAATCGACAACGGCTGGAGTCGAACCAGCGATCTTGTGATTAACAGTCACACGCCTTAACCAACTTGGCCACGAAGTCGAATTTATTTAACTGAAGACGACCACAGTTTAGCTACATGAGATATGTTGCTGGGTAGGTAATGGATTAGAATTAGAATGAATTATGAGGCTTGCTATACTAAATTCAGAAAAATCATTAAGATTTTAGTAGAAGACATTTTAAACAATAAAGATTTGGAGTATTACAAGTTTTAAAGATGGGTGGATCCAAGATACCTTTATTTTTGACACAGCCTTCTGAAGCTTTGATTAAAAAATACAGATCTCTTGAGGAAGTTCAAATTCAAAGATTGAATGCTGGTGGGCAAGATAGCAAGTCTGAATGGTCATATTCCGTAGGGTTAGATCATGAAAGAAATAGATATACCAATATTGTTCCATATGATAAATCAAGGATTCGGTTAAGTGTGGCACCTGGGTTTGATGATTATATCAATGCGTCGTATGTTGCTTTAGATTTGAAAGAGTATTCTTTAAGAAGAGGAAATTATATTGCAACTCAGGGTCCAACAGAAAATACTACGAGTCATTTTTGGCAAATGTGTTATAATAGTGTTAAATCTAATAATGTTGTTATTGTTATGGTGACACCATTGGTTGAGAAAAGGATAAATAAGTGTCATAAATATTGGCCTGATTCTGGAACCCTAGATCTTCCAAATTTGGATGGTTTTAATCAATCTTTGAAAATTGAGTTTTTATCAAGTGAAAAAATTGATGATTCCTTCTTATTAACAAATTTGAAAATAATTCCTGATGATCCACAGTTGCCTGTTAAACAAGTTTATCATCTCTATTATGATCAATGGAAAGATTTCCATAAACCAACGTCAATCGATCCAATCATACTTTTAAATAAGTATGCTGAAAGTTATTTACTGGATCCTAATGATCCAATGATTGTTCACTGTTCTGCAGGAGTAGGTAGATCTGGTACTTTTATTACATTAAGCTATCTATTGAGTTGTAGTAAGACTTTTGTGTTAGGTGGCATTAATGAAAGTGATAAATCTGAAGTTGTAGATGGTAATAAGGATATAATCTTTGAAGTTGTTTGCCATTTTTCATCACATAGAATTTCCCCATACATATAAATTTTAGTAAAGATCAAGTTCCATTGAAACTTTAATGATTGTTGAAAGAACAAATGCGAAAACAACCATTATTAGTCAATTATACAATAAATGTAAGTAGAAATAAGATAGATGGTCAAAACAATAATTAAAAATTTTTTTCTCTAAAAAAGAAAAAAAACACCAAAGAAAAGAAAGAAAGAAAGAAAGGAAAAAAAAATTATTAGAGTATGTATATAAAAAAAAAAGACCCAAATAAAATTCAAACGAACGACAGCCGTGAACCTTTTTTCAACCATTTTGTTTTCCAATAAAAATAAAGAATATTTTAGAGTGAGAAATGAAACCTTATTCGTTAGGAATGATTATTCAAATATACAATAATCATAAATGAAAGATTAATAATATAATAATTAAATAAATTTGTGTTTTAATTTTTTTTTTTTTTCTTTCGTTCGCAAAAAAAAAACAATCTCTTCAATTTTTAGAGCTTTGTATGTTCTTACCCACTCCCAAATCATTAATTTTTTATTATAATATATTACAACACGAAGAACTAGAGCTGTCAGTATTGAGCAATAAACTCATTCTAGCGGCATATTCAAAAACATCATCAACACCTTCTCCATTTAAAGAAGAACATTCAATGTACTTCTTTGCCCCAATTTCTCTAGCAACTTGTTCTCCCCTTTTAAACAGTACAGACCTTTTCCCTTCAACTGTTTCATCATCTCTTAAATCTTTTTTCAAGCCGACCAATAAGACCGGTGTGTTGGGACAATATTTGGAGACTTCATCAATCCATTTTGTTGCAGCATTTTCAATAGAATCCGGCACATCAATGGCAAATCCAATCAATATCACACTTGCATTTGAATAAGATAACGGTCTTAATCTCTCGTATTCTTCTTGTCCTGCTGTATCCCATAATGCCAATTCCACGCTTTTCCCATCTACCCTGCATCTAGTGACGTAGTTTTCAAAAACCGTAGGATGATACTCTGTTGGAAACTCTCCTAGCGTGAAAACGTATAACAATGAAGTTTTACCACATGAGCCATCACCAACTATCACAATTTTTCTTCTTATTGGATCTGACATATAAGAAAATTTAAACTATCTAAAATCTTAATTATTATACCTGCTGCGTATTATACGAAAATGTTTTTCGTCAGGGAATCAAATGTTAAAATTAATAATAGTACAATGGATTCAAATCCAAATGTACACAACAAGCCACAGATCAATTATACTGATCCTAGCAAAACGAACAGAACTGGAAATAGTTTAATAAACAACAGCTCTATTTAAGTTAATAAAAACACTTTTTATGATGGTCAGATGTTGTATTGATAAAATTTTGTTAACTTTTTTGGTATGCACGTAAAAAAAAAAAATGATAAAATGAAAAACGTTTTTTTATCTTATAATCTCTATCTATCTTTGGGCTAAATATAAATATAAATATAAATATAGATTTAAAACAGTGGGTTTTTCTTTTTTAATAATACTCTAAGGTTAAAAGTATGTGAAAAGAAAAAAAGATCTTACTTAAACTATCTTAATAGAACACTATAAAAATTTACCAAAAAACAGGTTCATAAGAAGAAATAGATCTTATCTCAATTCTTTTTGCCAACAAAAGGAAAAGGAAAAAGAAAACCAAAAAAAAAAAAAAAAAAAATTACACCTTTAGATAAAACATAAAGAGGGAAAGCTAAGGAGATTAAGCAAGCCATAACTTATTTCACCAAATATTATTTTCCTTGACTCCGGAATTGCCAAAGCCGTGATTGGTATTTAGAAACAAGTTTCTCTGTGCAGTACTTCCGTTTAATGGATTTGAAGTTGCATGATTAGTTGTAGAAAATGTATTAAAACTATTCGTAGCTGATGACATTAACTTCGTATTGCTGTTGACATTGTTAATGTTATTGTAGTTCAAGCCCACTTTAATATGTGATACAGACCCAAAATCATCGTAAATAAATTCAAACCAATAATTTTTGTTCAGAGCTGATTTTCTACTTAAAGCTTTTAAAAATGAATTTAGCGACAAATTTGGATAATTTGGAAGATAAGATTGTCTTGTAGTGGAAAATAACATTGATGTTGGAATGATATCATTACTATTACCGTTAAATTTGTTCCCACTGGAAATTCTCAGAAAAGCTTGAATTGCAGCAAACTGAATAATATCAACGTCATCCTCGGTTACCTGATGCTCTAACGATGAAATATTAGTTTCCGGTAAAGGATTTATCTGAGAAGCAGCAGGTACAGAAGGTACAGAAGGCGCAGAAACACCAAAAGAACTTTGTGACACTGAAGGTGCTGGCAGCTTCCATATAGAGTTCACTATCGAAGCAGAACTATTTTCATTCTGCTGATGCAGATGCTGCTGTAAAGGAACACTAGTGGAATGAGATGGAGCAGTTGAAGTTATCGAGGGATTACTCCAAATGGAATTGTTACGAATTTGTCCACCAGCAACAAATCCTCCAACATTTTCATTCTGAGACGATGCTAGAGGTAACACGTCGTTTGTCCAAATATCTTTTTGACCCCATAAACTGCCACTATTATTAAATCCACCTAAAAGTAGATTACTGTTAGAAGAAGATCCAACACTGTTATTGGTTGTAGGGAATCCACTTCCAACCACATTAGTTTCGGGTATTGAAGTTGTTGTTCCATTATTTATAAACCGACCAAAACTATTCAACGAATTCGTGTCTATAAATGGAGTAAAAGAAGACAGATTACTGTTATTAGCAGCCGGGTTCACATTATTGTATAACGGGAATTGCGAATTTAAATTATTACCATTTGCCGTAGTGTTATTTAATGCAATGTCATTCAATGCATTCGGCGGAGAACTCCAAGTACTGCTACTAGTATTATTTGTATTTTGAACAATATTTTGTTGAGGACTATTAATATTCGATATCAGTAAGTTCATCAAACCAGGAGGAGGAGGTGGCGGTGTTGTAAAAGTTTGATGAGACAGTGGGTTTAACTGTTGTTGCTTACTGCTTTCATCGTATAGTATTTGCTGCTGCTGCTGTTGTTGTTGTTGTTGTTGTTGTTGTTGTTGCGGAATCAGAGACAGTAATGAAGTTGAAGATGACAAATTCATCTGTGAGTTCGTGGACATTAATGGAATGCCAGAAAGAGAAGGCGAAACATTACTAATTTCCTGTTTGTACAAATTTTCTAACAAAGAGTTTGATGACTGTGGATCCAGCAATAAAACATTTTTCATTTCTTGGGCTGAATCTAACTTCTGATCTTGTTGTTCTTGTTGCTCTTCTTGATCACGCAGTTTCTTCAATTCTAATTTTCTTTGTATTTCAACTTCTTCTTCTTTTTCTTTCTGCTCTTTCTGTAATGCTGCCTTCTTACTCTCTTCCTCTTTCTTCTTCTTCTTTTCTTCTCTCTTTAAGCGTTCTTTTTCTTCTTTTGATCTTCTGAGTCTTTCTAATTCAGCATTTTTCTTTTTTTGTTCTTCTAATTTCTTTTTCCTTTCTTCTTCTCTCTTTTTTCTTTGTTCCTTGGCTTTCTTCTCTTTTTCTTCCTGTAATTTCCGTTCAAGCTCTGCTTTTTCAATTTCTTTTCTTTTCCGCTCTTCTTCTTTTGCCAATTGTTGAAGTCTTTTTTTCTCCTTAGCCTTTTCCTTTTGTCTTTGTTTCTTCTCTTCTTTTTCTCTTTTCCTTTCTTCTTCAGCTTCTAATTCATTAAGTAAAGTTTGCGTCCTTTCTTCCGCTACTTTTTCACGATATTTTTTCAAAAGACGTTCGTGAAACATTCTTGTTGTGAAGATTTGAATCATTTTACGAGCTTCTTCAAGTCTTTTTTCTTCATCGATGTAGTCCTCTTCATCTTCATCGTCAAGTTCATCTTCATCGTCTTCATCTAATTCATCATCTTCACCTAACTCATCATCCTCCAACTCATCTATATCTTCTTTATCGTTGTAGCTCTCTTCAAAAATTTCATTATTTCTTTTCTTATAATCAAAAACATTTTCTGTCAGTGCAGGTAGAGAAGATGATGCTGGTGGATGATGTAGATCAAATTCATCATTGATACTCAAGTTTTTAATATCTTGTAATTCTTCAATCTTTGGATGATCTTGTTGCTGTTGTTGAAAGCCATCATTATTCATTCTATTTTCAGCTAATTTTTCCATCATATCTATAAAACGTTTCCCATCATTTTTCAATAAATCCTCCGCTACTGACATTACGCCATTATTTTCTTCGCCAGGGGAGATACCGTTTCCAGAGTTTGTAGCCAAATTGAAAATTGAATTCATGAATTCTTTGTTGTCTATAGGAGAGCGGTTGTCAATATTTTTGTTGCTTTCATTATTGTCGTTATCATTTTTGGTAATCTTGTGGTTGAGTTCTTGATGAAAATCTTCATTATCATGATGCTCACCGTTATGCAAATGCGAATGTGTATGCTGATGTTGGGATGGAGCGGCACCACTTGCGTCAGTAAATTCTTGAGTAAAGTCACTCGAATGCTCATGATGCGAGTCGTTATTCCCAGTAAGATGAGAGTGTGCGTGTTGGGGTTGATAATGTTGACAATGCTCTGCATGTTCTTCTTCATTATCATCGTAGCTTTCTTCTTCTTCGTCATCATCTTCATATTCATCTTCTTCGTATGAATCTTCATGCTGATACAGTTGTTGTTGATGCTGTGGTTGCAGTTGCTTGCGGCCATGACGGTAACTGCTATGGTGATGGTGATGGTGGTGGTCATGATCATGATCATGATCATGGTTATGGTTATGGTTATGGTTACACTCATCATAATCACCTTCATCTTCTTCAAACTCGTCTAAATTCAATTGGAATGACTCTTGGAAATCAGTTTGTTGTAATTGAGCATAATAACTATCATATAAATTTTCCAACTCTTTTTCGATGGCATTTTTTTTTCTTCCACATACAGTACAATTACATACAATTTTCTGTTGTTCTTTAATAGCTTTCAAGATAGTATCTTTCTCTATATTCACCAATTGTTTCTTTTCTCCGTTTGGTAGATTTATCCAAAAATTTTGGAGTTTTTCCTGTTCTTCGAGATTATTGGACTCCCAAATATTCTCATCGTTAGTAGCCGAGTGACGTTTCTGCCGCTGTTGCTGTTGTTGTTGTTGTTGTTGTTGTTGCTGCTGCTGTTGATGCTGTTGATGCTGTTGTTGTTGATGTTGATGTTGCTGTGACAGTTGCAGTGACGGCGGTAGAGTCTGTTTCTTTTTCTTCTTTGCATCCATCCCAGTAACAACAACTCCTCCATCTGGACCACCTGTAATGACTCTAGAAGTTGGGTACTCAGAATTCGAATCGTTAAGTTGAACTTGCAGTTGCCTAGTATTAACACCATCACCACCATTCAACGAGCCCTTCTTCTTCTTCTTCTTCTTTTTCTTATTACCCACAACACTGGGTCTCTCTATACTTGCTCCAGTTCCTCCATTTGCTCCATTTGCTCTGTTTCCTCTGGTTCCGTCACCAACATGGTTTTCGTAATCAAAATGAACATCATTACCAGCTATAAATGAGGAAGAAGCCGAAGCTGAGCTTCCAGGCGTATGATTTATGTCTATTGACTTCTGGAATTTCGCCATCATCACTTTCCCCAGAAACTGCTTTTAAAACCCACTTCCTAATAATCAAAGTAATAAATCAAAACAAAATTGAAATTAGTCAACTAATAATATTATTTAATAAAATTATATCATATATATATATATATATTTATATATTATTATATATTATAGATATATTATAGATATTGTTATGTTCTTTTCAACGTTTTTTCTTTATTTAAAGAAAAAAACCCGTAAAAATTGAAGAATTTTTTAAAAACACAAAAAGGCTGTTGAACAGAACAAAGAATAACTTTCATTAGACCAAAGGCGGTTTGGATAAAGGAAGCTATAGTTTCTCAATAAGTTACTATATGGAAGGTATGGGTTCTTGGCTTTGTAATTGATGGGTTAAGTTTCATTTTACAGTATATGATTTGTAAATATGGTATAAACTAGTAGTAGTGGATGAGTGTTGTGGTATTAAAGGTGGTGATGATGATAATAGAAAAAATATCAATGTCAATGTCATTGTCATTGAAATTGATGGCTTTTTTTTTTGCAGATGTAAGTTGGCTACTTATAGCCCACCCACCCATCTGTTACCTTATCAATCGATATCACTACTTGCTAGTGTGTAGCAAGGGTTTTGGTGATTGGCGTTCTTGTTCCTTTTTTTATTGCTTAAAAAGTATAAAAAAAAACAAGTCTTAAAAAAAATGCAGGCACATTTGATTTTGTAAGACGTAATCTGTTTTAATCACCCATTCAGTTATTGTATATCAATCTACAAGTTGGTCTCATATCTGCTCCATTCAATTATTTATAAGTATAAATAAATAAATAAATAAATAAATAAATATAGAATATTTTACCATATTCTTTTTATTTGTTTTTTTTGTCTTTTTGGCTTTACTATTATTATAATTGTTGTTGTTGTTAATGATTATAGGAATTTTTTTCAACTAAGATGAGTTTAGATAGAGTTGATGACTTTGTTGAGCCACCAAGAGATAAACATGATTTTGATTTAGAATATTTGGCGCCTAACCCACGTCAGATCTTAAGAATTTCAATGAATCTTAAGTACTTGATTGATAAAATTATACCTATAGAATATCCTATTTCTGAAATTCTTGCTCCTAAATCAAGAATTTTGAATGGGAAAGTTATAAGACAAACTTATGAAGCTGCCGGTGGTGTTGGCAATGGAAAACATGGAACATCTTCTCAAAAATATAGAGCCGCATTAGTTTTTTGTTTGTTGAAAACTTGTGAATGGTATTGGGAATTAAGAACTAATGAATTAAGCGATTACGAATTATATACAGCAAGAGCATTTGCTGCACAACAATTGGCTAAGATAATCATTGAAAATGAAAGGGATGAAAGATATTTGTTTATATCAATGTTATGCCAACGTTACTCGATCAATTCTAATAACAAAGATTTACCACCAAAGAATGCTTTAGAAGCAGCTGTTGATATGCATAGTACTATAGTTATAAGTTCATCTGGTTATCAAAGATGTATAAAATGGTTATGGAGAGGTTATATAATTCAATCTTCTTCACATCCTTCTAAATATATCATGTATAATGCATCAGGAAATGCAAATTTTAGTGTACATTTTAATCCAGATAGAATCAAGACACCATTTTATCAAAATACTTTAGAAATCATTTTTTCATTGATTTATTTATTTTTATACACAATTATAATCAATATTGATACTGAAAATCGAATCTTAAATTTTTTTGAAGTTTCTTTTTATATATTAACTTTTGGTTACGTTTTTGATGAAATTGGGAAACTTTATTTGGTTGGTAAGAATTATGCAACTTTTTGGAATGTTTTCAATGATATAATGTATCTGATAGTTATAGCTTCGATAGTTTTAAGAATCATAGCATTGACCACCGATAAGAATTCAACTTCAATTCATTATGATCAAATCTCTTTTAGAATTTTATCAATGCTGGCACCTTTTGTATGGTCAAGATTATTGTTATACCTTGATACACAACAATTCATTGGTGCAATGTTGGTAGTTATTAAACATATGATGAAAGAAAGTGCAATATTCTTTTTCTTGTTATTATTCGTATTAGTTGGATTCTTGCAAGGATTTTTGGGTCTAGATCAGGCAGATGGTAAAAGAGATGCTACAAGTTTAATCTTTTCAGTATTATTTAGAACTGTTATTGGAGGTCCTAATTTTAATGCATTTGGTGAATTTGCATTCCCATATACAGATATACTTTATTATTTTTTCAGTTTTATGGTACTTGTCGTTTTATTGAATGTCTTAGTTGCTTTATATTCAACAGCATATTCAAATGTTGTTAGTAATGCCACTGATGAATATTTGGCACTTGTTGCTCAAAAGACTTTGCGTTATATTCGATCCCCTGATGAAAACGTTTATGTGCCACCTTTAAATTTGATTGAAATATTATTTGTTCAACTTCCTTTCCAATGTTGGATGAAACGTTCTGATTTCAGAAATTTAAATAGAATTGTTATGACTATACTTTATTCTCCATTTTTATTTTTTTCAGCTTTACAGGAATTGAAAGATGCAAGAAGAATTCGGTATAACAGACTGAAAAATTATGCAGATGATGCAAATGAAATTGATACTCCTTGGTCTCTAACTGATGGGTTTGAAGAGACAGAGGGCTCAGATCTGGATATCCAAAGTCATGATGATAGAATAAACGAAGAATTAAGGGTCCAGAAGAATGCTGAAATAGAAGATCCAGAATTTCAACCAAATAGAAACAAATGGATTAGAGAAGTTAGAAAATTATCTCAACCAGTTGCTAAAGGGTTCGAGACTGGTATTGGATGGGAGTGCTACGATATTTACCGTAAAGTAGATGAATTGACTGAATTAGTCAAGATTGTGGTAAAGGAGAACCAAGATTTGAAAAAGAAGAAAGTACTGGCTACTTAGATCTTTTTCGTTATCATTACATAGATACACTATTCAGTTCTTTTTAAGAGAAAGAGAAACCTTTTCCTTAATTATATATTTTCTTCTAGTGACTGTGACTTTTTTTTTTCTTTTGCGTTTTATGTTGGAGACTTCAGTTACGAGATAAACTGTCATTTAGAGTAAACTCCATTTTATAGGAGCTGTGTTTGTTTTAACAATACTTTTGAAATTAAGTAAAAAACTATGTAAACTTCGTGTATATATTGTACGCCGCATTCTGTACAGTTTTCTGCTTAAGTGAAAACTCCGTTCTCATATTGATATCTATCAAATTATTTATTCGAAATACTTTTTCTTTTTGTTGGCATTATTTTGGTTTCAATGCTGCAACAAACTGCTGATGATATAGAAGAATATAATGCATTGACATCAGTGTTGTAAGTTTTATACATAGGAGAAGGTTTAATTAACAATTGAAAACCCACTAACTTTTTATTAATTAGATCATCTTTCTATGAGTATGGGAACTGGGCAAGACGTACATTTTTAATTCCAAGAAGGCTTAAATGGGAATCTTTATCAAGGGAAGAGCACGAATTATTACCGTGGTTTGAAGATCATTTAAATTATTTGGAAAATTGTATTTTACAAAACGAAATATTTACCAAGAATCTAGCTACAACTATTGCTGGCAATTGGCAAGTTTCTACTGATCCAACCAGTTGGCATAATTGTAAGGTGAGTGATTTAGATAAAGTGAAATCTGTTTTAAACCAATTTGTGAGAGAATGGTCTGAAGAAGGAATTGAAGAAAGAGATGTTAGTTTTAATAAAATTTTAAAAGAGTGTGTACTGCTTTATCCTGATTTACAACAGAGACCAAATTTAAAAGTATTAGTTCCAGGTGCTGGGTTAGGAAGGTTAGTTTTTGAGTTTGTTAAATTGGGATTTCAAACTCAAGGGAACGAATTTTCATATCATATGCTTCTAGCATCGAATTTTATATTGAATCATTCGTATGTTGCACATCATCATAACATATATCCACATATTCATAAATTTTCGAATCATGCCAAGCGGATCAATCAGATAAGACCAGTTTCTATACCAGATAGTGATCCGCATGATATTAATAGAATGTCTAATGAAGGCAGTGGAATTCAATATGATGAATTAATGTCCATGTGTGCTGGATCTTTTATTGATCTATATGGACCATCTAATTTAAATATTTCTGAAACTTATTCAGGTGATAAGTCGGCACTGGATTTTAGGAAATTAAATGAAAATAATTTTCAAATAATTGCTACATGTTTTTTTCTTGATACAGCGACTAATATCATTGATTATTTGAAAACAATTCATCACTCTTTAGACCCTCAAGGATATTGGATCAATTTTGGTCCCTTTTTATGGCATTTTGAAGATGATGATTCTATAACCAATGAAGTAAACAAGGATAATCAAATGAAACCTACACCATTAAAAGGATTAGAATTGACAAGAGAAGACTTGATTGAATTGGTGAAGAAATGTGGATTCAAGTTTTTAAAATATGAAAATAATATAGAAACAACTTATGCAAGTTCAAAAGATTCTTTAGGAGGGTATAGATATGAATGCGATTATTGGCTATGTCAGAAAGTATGACAAGGGAGAAAGAACGTTAGTTTGATTATATTATATAATTATAGTAATTAACACTATATAACAGTTTAATTGAAACTGAATATATTAGCAAAGAAAGTATGAAAGAAAGAAAGAAGAAAAGAAAAAAAGAAAAGAAAAAAAGAAAAGAAAAAAAGAAAACCACAAACTAACAACCCAGTCAGTCACTGACAAAAAAAAAAACAGGAAAGAAACAATGTATATGAAAAAAAAAAAAAAAAAAAATAATAGTAATAAAAAAAATATTAATAAAGATAATATCCCGCTTAATTAATATAGATCCTTCTCTTTTAAAATCTAACATGCACAATTTGCATTATTTGCACCAGCATCGATTGGTGCGTTTAGATCAACTCTACCGTTATTATTGTCGTCATTATCACCGCGGCCAGCAGACAAACCCAATCCACCATCATTATTCTTCTTTTTACCACTTGGGATTTTATTACCAATTGCCATAAATACTTCATTAACGTTGTATGCGGTTTTAGCACTTGTTTCAAAAAATAACAAATTTTCTTCTTCAGCAAGATTTTGCCCTTCTTCAATACTAACTTTTCTATTACTTTCTATTTCTTCTCCTTCTTCATTATTTTTACTAATTAAATCATATTTATTTCCACATAAAGCAATGATAATATCTTTTGAAGCTTGCTCATGTAATTCTTTAACCCAATGTCTCGCCTTAATAAAACTAGCCGGTTTAGTTATATCATATACAACCAAAGCCGCTTGTGCATTACGATAATACATTGGTGCAAGTGAAGCAAATCTTTCTTGACCAGCTGTATCCCATATTTCAAATTTTATAGTCTTATCACCAATTGTACATCTTTGAGTTAAAAACGCTGCTCCAATTGTAGGTTCTATTCAATAAAATTCAAAAATTTTAATGTTAGTAAAAATGAAGTTTTAAAAAAAAAAAAAAAAAAAAAATTATAAATTCACAAATTAAATATAAAACTTACCTTTATTTTCTTGAAAGTCATTACTGACAAATCGTAGAACAAGTGACGATTTTCCAACCGCAGCTTCTCCTAATAACACTAACTTCACAGCTGTTGTTGGTTTATTTGCAGAACTCATTTAAGCTCAAGTTATATTTATCTATCGCACACACTATGAACCTAATAGTTACCGTAAATAAATAAAAAAAAAACCAAAAAAAAAAGGAAGATTATTATCACCCAAACTGACTAATTGTGATTTAACAGATATATTCAACCACCTATTCTTATTCTATTGAAACCCTATTTTATTTCGTTCTTTTTATCTATCTGTTCTAAGCTCAATATTTATCAGAGCAGTTCAAATTTTGAAATGAGAGAAAACCTTTTGTAACTTACGACACTACTGTTTTTCTGTTACTTTTGTTTTATTTGGTGAAGATTAGTTATTACCAACGACGACAACGACGACAAGATTATTCCAATTTTTTAGGATAAGATGAGTTATCTATTATATCTACAATGGTTTAATGGATATCATATAATACTGAATAAAAAGCAATAATATATATATATATATATTTAACAGAAAATGATGAATCTTGTACTACAATTTCGGAGCAATGTAACCACCTTTTTCGTTAGTTGCTTTGGTGTTCATCTCTAATCTGCCTTCATCATTAGGAGTTTCTCTATCTTTTCCAAAAAATACCACAATCACTGTGAGATCATCTCTATAACGTCTAGATAATGGTGATGGGATACTAGAGAGCATTTCACAATGTTCCTTGGAACCACCATTAGATAAGGCATTTCTTATTAAATGAGTTGAAACGTTATTATCTTCCAAAATATAACTAAAATCTTGATTTGTATTTGTTCTTCTAAAAGCTTGTTTTGAAGATTCTGGAGTTGCTGTTAAATCTACAACTTTTGGTAATTTCTTATCTTCTCCTGTGAAATATGATAATTTAAAATTTTGAACAAAACTAGAACTAGTATTATTAGTTTGAATAATATTTTCTCTATTATTTGTTTCAAAAAATTTATTTTTTTCTGTCCATCTAACAACTAATCCAACAATTTCTTCATTTGTTAACATCTCATATAAACCATCAGAAGCCATTACTAAAAATTGATTTTTTGATTCATCAATCTTAGTTGTTGTAATAACTGGTTCTGCTGTAACATAAGGTGGACTTTCTAAATTTGGTGGTGATTTTCTACCAAAAAATTTATTATAAACTTTCAGTTGAATATCCAGCGACCATTTATATCTTGCATCTCCAAAAGATCTACTTGGTTCTAATGATCCCAAGATTCTTCCATTTCTAATAGCATTTGGTTCATTTGGATGTTCTGATTTGATTCTTTCAACTTCTTCTGGGTTAGAACCAGTTTGATCAATACTTAATTGATTAACTGTCCATTGTGAACCATCTTCATTTAATGATCCTAACAAAGCCCTAGAGTCTCCTGCAACTGCAACTTTTAAAATTTTTGAATGTGTATCATAAAAACTTAATAATCCACAAGAACCACTTAATGCAGGCATTAATAAATTCAGAACTGATGTTTTATCAATTGTAGAATTAAATAATTTTTCAATAGATTTATTAACAATTTCATCATCCAATTTTAAAAACCCGGATTTGATAGCATCATCTATAGTTTCAGAACTAGGAACAATTCTTAACTTTCTATCTGGATTGAATTTATAAATTTCATCTAATTGATTAATAACATGATCAATTAATTCATCTTTTAATTTGGCAGATGTATTCCATCCAGCATGACCATCAAATACTCCCCAAAACATCCAATCAGTATTCACCTCTTGATTGGTCTTATCATCTATAATAGGAACTTGAACAATTTTTTCACTTTTAGCATCTTCAATAGGATTATTACTTGGTAATTGAGCCATATCATACCTAGTAACACCTTTCCCACGATTAACCATATAACTTTCTTCTAAAATTAATCCAGAGAAAAAAACTGCCGCTGCAGCAATATTTTTAACCAGATTTTTCATCTTTTTATTCGTCTCTTCTTCACCAGAGTTTGTCTTGTATTTATTTCTATCAGCAGCCGTTGATAAATTTCTTTGAAGTAGCTGTGGTACCGACTGAACAGTGGAATTAGTACTTGCACTTGTACTAGTACTTGTACTATTACTATTAGTATTACTAGGTTTCAAAGAAGATGCTGAACCTATTGCTACCACTGTATTTGAACCTTGACGAGATGAAGCAGCATATAACCTATTTAAAACTAAAACACTGCAATCACTTTTAGCTTTCAATCTTAAACGTATTAAACTCCCAATAAAACTTCTTGCTGAATAGAAATTTTTAATAGCTGAATATTTCACTGGAGATTCTAATCCCATTCTTTAGAGAAAAAAAAAAAAAAAAAAGTTAAAAGTACAATCCTCAATTTAATCAGTTCAATTGATCTACCACCAATACAACACAGAATCTATTTTACCTTTTATTATTCTTATCATTGCTATTCATGTTGTTGTTGTTGTTGTTGATGATGGTTTTGATACCGCCCTGTCGCAAAAACGCACTCTTTCTTTTAGCTATGTGGCTGATAGTTACCTAAAAAAGAAAGCAAAACCTCCAGCCACTGTGTTTTCTCAATTTGGAAGGCAAAATAAATGTGGCTGAGCAATTGTAAATTTTTTTTTTTTTTTTTTTTTCAGCGCAAAAAGAAGAAGAAGAAGAGAAAATTGAAGAAAACTAAAGAAAACTATAAAAATATAATTATTTATTCATTGGCCAAAAAAAAAAAGTAAATTATTTAAAAGTATAATAGAAGTAATAGAGTCCAAGATGCCTCCAAAGAAGGGAAAGCAAGTGGATAATTCAAAGGCCAAGCTTAAAAAGGCTCAAAAGTCGGCTGAAGATAAGACGTTTGGATTGAAGAATAAAAATAAATCAAAGAAGGTTCAACAATTTGTTAATCAGGTTCAAGGACAAGTTAGTGAGGCTCAAAGGAAAAAAGAAGATGCTGCTGCGAAAAAGGCTTTGGCTGAGAAGAAGGCAGCAGAGGCTGCGAAGTTGGAGGCTGCAAAGTTATTCCAACCAGTTTTAGTTCAAAAAGTTCCATTTGGTGTTGATCCTAAATCTATATTATGTATTTATGTGAAACAAAAAATGACATGTCCAAAAGGTGCAAAGAAGTGTAAGTTTTCTCATGATATCAATGTTGAGAGGAAAAGTGAGAAGATCGATTTATATTCTGATGGAAGAGAACAAAAGGAAGTTGATACGATGGAAAATTGGGATGAAGCTAAATTAAGATCGGTCATTTTATCAAAACATGGTAACCCAAAGACAACAACGGATAAAATTTGTAAACATTTCATAGAAGCTGTTGAAAATGGTAAGTATGGTTGGCTTTGGATTTGTCCAAATGGTGGGAATGAATGTAAATATAGACATTCTTTACCGCCAGGATTTGTATTAAAGACAAAAGAACAGAAAAGATTAGAAAAATTAGCGTTGGAACAACAACCAAAGATTACTTTAGAAGATTTTATAGAAACTGAAAGAGGAAAATTATCAAGAGATAAATTGACTCCAATTACATTAGAAAGTTTTGCAAAATGGAAAAAAACTCATAATCAAAGATTACAATCAGAGAAGGAAAAACAACAACAATTATCAAATGGTAAGAAAGTATTAACCGGAAGGGAATTTGTCATACAAAGATTTGCCGATAAATTCTATAAAGAAGAAGAAAACGAAAATGATAGAGCATTTGATCTTTCTACGTTTAAAAGGCAAACAGATGATGAAGAAAATGGGGAAGTTAAAGATTATGGAGATGGTTCTACAGCTTTTGCTCAGTCGCAATTTTCAAATTCTACCACAGAAAAGACAGAAAAACCACAGGAAATTTTACAAAAAGGGATTGAAACATTAGCTTTGTAGGGATTAAGCATTCTACAGGATAGACAAAACAACAACATAAAACGGAAAAATTTGGCATTATTATGTTCTCTGCTATATATATATATATATATATATTAATTATTTAATTTTTTTTNTTTTTTTTTTTTTTTATTTTTTATTTTTTATTCTCTTAATGTGTATTTCAATACTGCAATAATAGTTTCGAATTCATGAGATGAACCTGATTTTAAATAAGAAAACTAAACCTCCGAAGCAAAAAAGAAAAAAAAAACCTAAACAAAGAACTAGCGCAAAAAATCAAATACTATTACAAAGAAACTACTTACTTAACCTTGAAAAAAAAAAGGTACTTGTTACAAGTCAAACTTACACCATGGCTTATCACTTTCATCATATTTTTGAGGTGGTAACTTGAATGGCAACCTAATAGGAACCAATTTTTCGTCTGCACCGTCTAATCGTCTCCCTACTGTTTCAAGTTTATTTGTATCAAAAACAGGAACAAATTTAGCGTGTTCATCAAAAGTTTTGGGATCTAACAAAACTCCAACTTCCCAATTATTACATCTCAATGACCTAGAATCTGAGTTACCTGATTTAGATTTTGCTACGGGATAACCCCAAGCCGATTTACTCAAATTCATAGATCCGATGAATATCCACTCTAAAGTTGCAAAATCGTCCTTTGAAGTGCAATATATTTTAGAATGGTTATTCACAAAAAATTTGTTTGATTCCAGCATACTCCTTTTATAAAAAAAATCTTTCAATAACTCATCATATTGAGATTTCCCCCTTTTGTTAACATTATCGTAAATCAAACAACCAGCACCCATTAACCCTCGCTGAGCCATAAATAATTCAGACCGTGTTGGAAATAAAATAATAGGCTCAATTTTTGTCAATAAATTATCAAGCTCATCTCTACCAGGAGCTAGTGGGAAATCTTGTCCCAAAATAAGAGGACACAAGATATGTGTAAAAATATTTGAAGAACCTTTAATTCCGTACCTAAATGGTCCTGCAATTGTAGAAACTTGAGATAATATTTTTAAATGTTGATCTTCTTTTAAAGTTGGAAATAATTGTTGATTTTTAAGATGTTCGTGAAATTTCAAGTATCCAAATTCTCCATGTGAAACTCCTGGTGTAGATGATACAAACGATGCTTTAACACTGCTAAATGAATATTTTTGAATTTCTTTGACTAAATTTTTCATTTCTTGTCGCTTATATTGTAATAAATAATCACAGAGATCTTTCTTGAAAGGCTCTTGTATCTTATTTTTACTATTTGGTTGTAATAATGGCAACAAGTCTGACTTCCAAAAGCAACCACCTAATGCTCCATATTCAGCCAATGTAAAATTCGATGTAGAAATAAATACCTGTAAATGTCCTGTTGTATGAAAATTAATAACCATTTTAGAATGATGACAAGACCACTCAGTTATTAAACTTTTAACGTCATGGTACACAATGTGTTGACTATCATGTATTTCATTATAAACATTTTGAGCTATGATATGAGTCTCAACGTCGGACGATTTGAAACTATTAACCACCAAATCCACATCTAGTTCAAAAGAGAAAACATAAGTCTTGTATAGAGATTTAGAATCAAAAATTGAACTAATAGAAGTACTATTTGGAGGATGTATGGCAGGAGTATTAAATATTATTATTGGCGATTCTTCTGGTATTCTCGTTTCTGTTTTCCTTGATTCAATTCCCAAACTATGAGGTTTTCTTTCATTTTTCACCTGTGACACATTCTCATCATGAGTTTCTTCAAGTGACTCTGTTTCTGAATATTCGGTATCATCATCATCATCATCATTTATGATCACAACATTATCACTACATTCACTTTTGATATTCGTTTCATTCGTGTGATCAATTCGTATCTTTCTCTTCTTTGCTAAAGATCTTACCACTTCACCATCTTCATCTGATTGACTATCTATCATTATTGGATCATCATGTTGATTTAAGAAATTTTCTTTGCCAATATTTGTTCTCTCGCTCTCTTCCACCTCACCTTTTGACTTCAACTTCTCATACTTATTAACCCAATAACTAGCCACAACATTCTGGACATCAGACCTTTGTCGGTTCATGATACCCTAGACACTCAATACCGTATGGTAATTAAAGATTTGCCACAACTTAATTCGAAACATCTACAAATAGCTTACGGTTAAGAAACAAAAAAAAAATATTATATAATAACACTGTGCGGTTAAACAGCGTTTATATCCGAATTTATAAATATATAAAAACCACATTGACTAAACCATTAGATATCAAAAGAAAATACAAAGAAATTTATGCAAAATGGAAATGAAATGAAAAATAAATGCAATTACTTGAGGTATTCCGAAACTTTCTTCAAACACTCATCCTTTATATCGTCGACGTCAAACCAGAATTTGAGGTCGACATCATTCGGTAAATCTTTTACAACCCTCATTATTCTTTCTCTCCATAATTCTGCTTTTCTGTCATACTCGATTGTTGTCATATAGTTATCTTGATCGCTTGGCATGACAATAGAGTTATCAAGACTATTTGAAGTAATTTGGGAATAGCCCAAGGGATCACGATCACGAACTCTTCTTGGTGGCAACGTTGGAGATGAAGATACTGCTAAATGAGACGAGGAAGCAGAAAAAGGAGATGTTGGTCTCGAACTGTCTAAAAATGTCGAGCGAGCCGGTAAGGGTGGTCTTGTTTCTTCGATGCTATATCCTTCAAAAGTTCTTGTAAGTTGTCTTGATATTTCAGTGGGCGAAGGTGAGCCATCAATATTAACAAAATGTTCGACGGAATCAAAGGTATTCTCATGTTCCGACTTACTCGTTTTGTTTCCCCTTAAAGAACTTGGTTTGTTTGGAATCATTGGGGAATATTTTTTGCTTTGTCGCGGAAGAGGAGCAGAACGGGGTAAAGGAGGAGGAGGTGGTGGTGGATGAGAAAATTCCAAAAGTGAAGTCAAAGGTGCGCTATGATTTTGGTTGATTGAACTTTTATGGTTATCTTTGATTTCTGAATCTAAATCAATTAAGTCTGAATGAATTTCACTTTTCGTTGACAGATCTGCTGATAGCGATGAAGCTTCTGTATTTTGAAATCGATCTTTATCTCTATTTGTTAATGCTTTCAAAATTTCATTGTAAACTTTATTATCATCTAAATCAGAAAGCGAATGTGGAACAATTCTAATATAAATTGCCAATACTTGTTTTGGGTGATCTTTTGCTATGCTCAAATAAGTTTCCAAATCTTGTTCTCCTGAATCACCAATCATAATAAACTTTCTATTTGAAAAATCACTAACTATCTTGGAAATTGCTGGTCTCTTACGCTGAGATGACAGTTGCATTAAACTTGACAATAAATTACCTGTATATTGTTTCAAATGTATAGATCCAATAGGAAGACCAATAGTTTCTATAAATTGATAAATAGGATAATATAATTGCCATGGAGAATTTGAAACGTAATGAAAAGCACAATTTTTCTTTGCCAATGATGAATACCAAGATGCTATTTTCGGGACTTCACAATCTTTGAATTCTTTTACAAATACGTTTCTAAATAAATCTCTCTTATCACCTACAACACCTGTAACTCTCACAGTATCATCAACATCACTAATTATAGATATTCCTTCATTTGGGACAATGTTAACTTCGTTAAAACTAAATATACTTTCGTTTTCCACTGCTACAGCTTGGACAACTGAAGGTTCATAATCAGTGACAATTGAGCATTCAAAAGTACCATTGACGTCTGCGTTAACATAATTCGAGATCAATTTATCTAAACCTAGTTTCTTTTCGGAACCTATTGTAATTTTTAACTTTGCATAAGATATAGATCTCGATAAAAATCCTGCTAATCTTTCTTTTAAAATATTTTCTGAATTAGACGCTACCGATGAAGCCGAAGCTGTTGAAACACTAGATGGGCTAGTTTCATCTTTCCTTAAAGAGGCATATGGTGATTTAGGCTCTGGTTCTGGTTCCAAACTACTTAATAAATCAGGATTATTTACCTTATCACTCAATTGTCCCTGTAATTCTTCGACAGCTTCAGGTGGAGCTCCAGTGACTTTTGTCATTTGTCTTGCTAACGACAAAATTAACCTATTTTTCCTTGTCATTGCACCATTACAATAAATCCAACCTTTAACATCAGTGACATATTTTTTCTCTTTCAGGTTATATCGAGTGTAAGTATTATATAACGATAATTTAGAATTTGCTGGGATTCCTTCTAATTCATCTGAAATAGTGAATTTTTGAGTTGCAAAATTTGTAATTGACGATGCTATAGTGGGAATATATGTATCTTTAGTTGATTTGACCATACCCATCAATTTCGATCTCCTTGAAATATTACCGCTATTTTGATTGTTATTGCCACTAATGTTACCATTATCACCATATTGAGGAGGAGCGCTTTCAGGTCTAAAGTCATACTCAGATTCTGGATGCATCCTAGAGTACCTACCAGGCGTAAAATCGCTTACAAAACTAGAATTTCTCAATAAAAGATTTTTAAAAAGATATGATGAATCTCTCTTATTCTTATTCAGGAAAAGCAACGATTGCAAAAAATTCCTCCTATAAATCAATAACTGACTATTCTTTTGCTTATTAAGATGATAATATTTTTGAATGAATAAATTTCGATGTCTAATAAAACTCGTATACTTGAAAAACACCTGTTTGGCGTCTTCAACTTTGGAAAGAGCCCTTGCTAATTTGATCAAAGTCAGTTGCCTCACTTTTGAAACCTATTATACAACACTCAAAATCCAAAAACGGAAATAATTATATAAAGCTTTCACAAAACTTCAAATACTTCCATTCACTTCTAGCAAAACCAAAAAAAAAAAAAAAACACAATTCTATTCTTAAACAACTATATCAATAATAAATATCTATTATTACTATAACGCATGCCTACAAATTTAATTGCAGGTTTAACTGAGAGATGATCTATATCTCACGGGGCGGTCAAAAGTTCTCCTCCGAATGCACGACTAAAAAATGGGCGGGTTCGAAGACCACCAAGATCATTAAGATCATTACGATCATTACGATGACAATAGTTCTAGATGGAATGGTTTCCAGCCAGTATAGAGTGGCTACGTTTGCTATAATGTAGGTGTTAAAATGCTTTTGGTTCCCATTTTTTCATTAATGCCAGTTTGAAATGCCTAAATAAAAATATTACACACGTATATATATATTTTCCCATTTTTTTTTTTTTTTTTTTTTCAATAGCCCAAGTTGACCTTTATCGCATAAGTTACAGAGAAAGGTAATGTGATGAATAATATGGAGTACTGTGCAATCATGTAGAGTGATAGACAGTCCATTTGGATACAGGTTTCTGCACTGGGGTCGGCATATGTTGCGGTGAGGTAAATTTGAATTGTAGCTGATGGTAACGACCATTCCAACAACATGATAAATGCAGCTAATTTATCATCACTGATCCAGCCTGCACTTTGTAATCTATGAACCCACAAGACACCTATTATAGGCATTATACATAGCCTGAAACTTGTGAGTACTAGCACACATTTCCAGAAACCAGGAGGAACAGAATTAATTTTCAATCTTGCACCTGTGGAACCTAATAGTAATAAACCAATGGGTACAGCAGCTTGACCTATATAGCTAAAATAATCCATAAGAAATGATAGAGGAGGTTCATCATCGGGGGCATTGGGCATCGAAACTGATGTTGAGACAAACAATGCTTTAACCCATGGGATCATTGCTATAGTGACAGATAGAATTAATGCAATAGCACTTGGTTTTAAAAAATTTCTCAAGAAAAATACTAGCCATTGAAGTTTATATTTTTTAACAAATGAAATATTTTTACCACTTTCTTCAACATCTTTTCTTGATACTTGTTCAGTTAAAATAGACATTGTAGTAGTTAATGCATGAATATCAGAATTATGACTATGAAAAGATTGAACTCTTGAATACTCTCTAACCAAATCATGTGTAGTGTTAGTGCTATTGGCATTTGTGCTTAAAGTTGAAGCATAACTACTAACCGATCTCGAACGGTTTCTTGTACTAGATATCGATGCTCTTGTATTGACCCTTCCTTCTGTATCTACTCCTGCTGCTGATCCTGGTTTTGATCCGGCCTTTGATCCAGCCCTAGACCTTGAGTTTAATATAGGCCCAAAATCATTTCCAGTCAGATTACTGGATCTATGAGACTGGAAAGGTCTTACTTGAAATGTTTCATTATCATTTTCAAATTCTTCATCAGAACTATTTATTGATATGGTATCTGTAGGGGTGATAACATTTTCCTCATTACTATTGTTAATACCATCATTAATCAACACGTCATGGTTCGATGGAGAATGTGTTTCTTCAACTTCTTTTTCAGATTTCGGTCCTTCTTCACTCGGTCCATCTTCACTTGATCCATCATCACCTTCTGGTCTTACAGAATCCTCAATTTTAGAATCATCATCTTTATCTTTAAAATCATATTCAATTATCTGAAACAATCCTAAATTGAATTGTACAAAGATATAAGTTGCCAAACAAATACATATATATGAAACACCTTTATCTCCTTCATCTGTAGTGAATACAACCCCACCAGATAAAGTTTGAATATAAGCTATGGGCAAATCCGAGACATTTGGCAAAGTATTTCCAGCAATATAACCACCTCTCCAATGTCTTGGTACAGGTAAAAAAAAACTAGTAAGTAAGGCAAAGAAAAACCCAGTACCATACATCACCACAGCATTTAAAACAATTATCCCAATAATCTTAATATCAGAATCGGAAATATTCGTTATAATCTCATCTAAAATCAAACATGGCATCAATACCAAGAGAACAATATTTGACAACCCTCTAGTAATCTCCACAGACAAAAAATTCTTCTTCGCCAAGAAAAACCCAGTGAATATAATCAAATATACCTTAACTATAGGTTTAACCGCAGAATATATTGCAGAACCTAACGAAATTTTATCAGACATTACCTTTCAATCACTAAAAACATTTGATCAGAAATTAAAATCCTCTTTTGCAAAATAATTAAAACAACATCTAATGAAATATCAAAACCTAAGAAGAAAAAACAAAAAAACTACACTCTAAAACAAGCTTATTAAGCCTTCTTCCTTCTGACTCTAGCTTCTAGTATATTAATCGTAACCATTCCCCTTGTTTATATAACTAATTAAAACATCAACTTATCACCCAAAAAAAAATAATAGTAGTGTACAATAGATTAGCTGGTGTTTACCGAAACACAGATAGAAAAGAAGCTCATTTCACAGAAATCTTTAAAGATACAATAATTAGAGGTTTTATAACGAGCCTGAGTTACAAGGTGACTAGGATTGACTATAGAAGGTTAGAAGGATAGGTAGATTGTTTTGAGGTTTCTAGGATGTCGGTAGAAGTTATTAGTATAGGCAATGAATTGAAGGATGGTTATAAGCCTACTAATCAATGGGTTAAAAATGGAATCAATTGGTTATCTGATATTGAACTGTTTTATAGAGCTAGAGCTTCGATAGAGAAAGAGTATTCTTCTAAGTTGCAAAGCTTGTGTGGTGAATATTTCAAGAAGAAGGCCAAAAGTTCTATAAATTTGAGTGTTGGTGATGAACCAGTTATAACGCCTGGTTCATTAGAGTGTGCAAGTTTAGTTGCATGGACAGAAATTTTATCTCAAACAGAGACAATTTCTAAAGCACATGGCAAATTATCACTGGATTTTGAAAAAAATGTAGCTGGTGAATTATTGAATCTTCAGCAGAAATATGAGGGAATAAGAACTAAATTTGAAGGATTTAATAATGATTTGATTAAAAAAAGAGATGGTTATTATAATGAATTATCAAAAGCTAAGAAAGAATATGATTCTTTATGTCAATCTGTAGAAAATCAAAGAGTTAAATTAGAGAAATCTTCAAATACTGAAAAGACTCAGAAGAAATTGAAAGATAAGGAAATTGATATGAATATTGGTAAAAATAATTATTTGATAAAGATAAATATTGGAAATAGATTAAAAGATAAATATTATTATCAAGATTTACCTGAAGTATTGGATGGTTTACAAGATTTAAACGAATCAAGGGTTACTCGATTAAATCAAATTTGGCTTGCAGCTTCATCCCTTGA
Source organism: Pachysolen tannophilus NRRL Y-2460 (assembly GCA_001661245.1). Lineage (NCBI taxonomy): Eukaryota > Fungi > Ascomycota > Pichiomycetes > Alaninales > Pachysolenaceae > Pachysolen > Pachysolen tannophilus. Next base: position 649,390 of record KV454013.1, read on the forward strand.
AAAGAAAACATTGGAGAATTGTATTTCATATTTAAACTCTGCCGATAATGTTGTTAATAAAAATGAATGTACTTTAGATACTAATATGTTTATTAAGCATAATCTTAACTCTCAATGGAATGAACCACAAGATTTTTATTATATTCCTTCGAGTATATGGCATGATGATGATAAAATGATTACAGATACAAATGAATTAATCGATTTGAAAAAACAATTAAATAATTCTATTTCACTTTATGAAAATTTGAAAACAAAATGTGAAGAAGAAAAAAATACTTTAGGAGAAATTTCTATTAATAAGAAAAATATAAAATCATCAAAGAAAATGTTATCAAAAGAAGAAATTTTCAATTATGATGATTTGTTGTTGAAATATTTATATCAATTGGGAATATTTACTAATGATGATACTAGAAAAGTTATTGCAGAAGTTGAAATTGAAACAATCCAAAATGCTGCAGGAGATAAAGTGATGAACCTTGATATTCCAGTAGAAACGAAAAAAAAATCAAGGTTAGGATTTTTGAAAATAGGTGGAAGTAGCCATCATCATCATCATCATAATTATACAACAGAATCTACCAACAATGGTGGTGGCGGTGAGGGTGGTGATAGCGTTGGAAGTTTGACTAGATCCTCAACTATTTCCAACCATACAACTTCCACGAAGCACACAGCAGGAACTTCAAGCAGAATCTTTGGAGCATTCCGTAACAGAGCCCAAAGTGTTTCTTCAACGGTAACAAATAATTCTTTATCTCTGAGACCTCAAGGTAAAGCTTTATACCTGTACGATGCGCAAGGTAACGATGAAGTCTCGGTACAACTTGGTGAAACTGTCACTATCTTAGAGTCAGATGATGGCTCCGGATGGACAATGGTCCAAACCCCTTCCAACGAACAAGGTTTGGTACCAACTTCTTACCTCGAGATACAGTCTCAAAATACGAAAAAAGTAGGACCAAAAGTTGCTCCAAAAAAAGGTGCCAAAAAAATTAAATATTGTGAAGCATTATACGATTACCAAGCCCAAGGTAATGATGAGCTAACTTTAAGTGTTGGTGATAAAATCTCAATCATAACCGAAGATGATGGAAGTGGTTGGACAGAGGGAGAAATCGATGGAGATACTGGGTTATTCCCAACAGGTTACGTTAAATTCTTGTAAAACATAAAAACAAAAAAAACAAAGTTAGACAAAAAAAAAAAAAAAAAAACCGAAAAAAACTTTCTTACATTCTTTTAAAAAGGACCCTACTTGTTTTTTTGATACTATTCGCCTTAATAAATCATACAGAACTCTTGTTTTATTCGTCAATTTGTAAGTAAGTCTTACCTTTCGATGGGCCAATCTTCTAATTACTATTCCTAATTAGGAAAGTCTACTTTACGCGTACTGTAAATGCAGGAAATTTGAGATTTGTTATAAAGTTGCGTCTAAACAGTTTATTTTCATAATAGTAAAAGATTTAGTTTACTCGGCCTTTGACTATAATTGTTATTTATTTTATCCCTTGGCTATATTTATAGTTTTTATTCATTCATTCTTATTTATTATTTCAAACTATCCTTTTTTTAATTTTTTTTTTTCTTTCTTTGCAATTCATTTTTCTTGAAAAAAAAAAAAGTAGAAATAAAAAAAAGAACATAAACTTCAATTCGACTTGTTTTTATTTTTTTTTTCAGCTGTTCATTTTAGTTAATAGCATACCGGATTTTCAGGTCAGGTAAATAACAGGAATAATAGCAAGAAAATGGGAGGAGTACTTTCGAGGTTTTGGGTAAGTTTTTGGAAATTTGTTTTTATTTATTTTCTTTTTTTTTTTTTTTGTT
>KV454013.1:652501-666904 GCA_001661245.1 Pachysolen tannophilus NRRL Y-2460
TAAAACAAATAAAAGAAAAGAAAAGTTAGATAAAAGTACATCATTAATTAAAATAAAAGTAGTTTTTGTTCTAATTTTTTTTTTTTTTTTTCCCCTTGTAATATGTAAATATTAGTTACCCATTGTGGAGACTGATCCATTTTCTTCTCCGATATATGTCTTTTCAACCATGTTGACGAATAAACCAACATCAACAACACCAGTTAAGAATTTGATTTTGTTATGTAATTTTGAGACTTCTGCTGGTGGGATTGCACCAAAATCAGCATCTATAATGAACATCCCGTTATCGGTGATAACAGGTCCAGCTTTAGCCGACCCACCACTTCTAACTTCAGCTTTAACAGCTCCAAATTCTTTTAATTCTTTTAAAATTTTTGTATAAGATGCAGGAATAATTTCAATAGGAACACCTTTCCTCCAATTAACTCCTAATTGACCAGTTGGAGATTTTTTCCTAAAATCAGCAACAATAATAAATTTTTTTGAACATGAAGCAACTAATTTTTCTTGCATTAAACAAGCTCCTCCACCTTTAATAACATTTAAATCAGAATCAATTTCATCTGCTCCATCAAAAGTAATATCAATATTTGGAAATTCTTCAATAGAACCCAATTTTAAACCATTAGATAAAATTAATTGTTTTGATTGAAAACCAGTTGGAATACAAGTAAATTGGGATTTATTTGATAATTGACCAATTCTTTCAGCAACATAAACTACTGTAGAACCAGATCCAATTCCTATAATTTTATAACTAGGTTTTAAATTGTCATCAACAGCTTGATAAGCTGCAGATTTCTTACTTTGTTCAACTAAGCTTGTCATATTGTTTTTAAAAGAAGATAAAAATGATGATGTACTAAATTTCAAATATTTAATTCTCTGTGAATAATTTAAACCCAATTTTTTATTAAATGTTAACCTTAAAAAATTCTTATTCAATGGGGGGAATACAAACATATATTTATATATAAATATATAAATTAATGAATGGACTCCACGTAATTGGTTACTTTTGATCAATAACAAATCAATATATATATATATATATATGTACGCTGTTTTTTTTTTGTTTTTTTCTCCCAAAGGTATGAAGTAATGCTACATAAATCGTCAGAAAAAAAATGAAAAATTTCAATTTAGCAACAACAACAACGTTGTCCAGAATTTTTTTTTTTATTTCTCTATTTAAAAATGGATATTCGATTTCTCGGAATTGTAAAATCAGATTATTTAAATTTTAAGAAAAAAAACATTACAAATGATATAATAGATGACATTATAACTACAGGAAACAAAAAACTAATCTTAAAAATAATGTCTTACTAAATGTAGATGTAGAACAGTAGAATATACATCAGTAGTACTAATGGTTAAGAGTATTTCTGTATTTGAGTTATCGATCATTCTTTTTCCTCCGACAAGCTCAAACAAATAAATAAACAAAAAAAATTTACTATTTAACCATCTATAATACCAACAATTTCATATTTGTGCCTTTAAAAACTAGTTTGCAATCAATCCTTATCCTTATCCATGGTATTATACAGTTAGCAAAAAATATATAATACCATCATATTTACACCCTACACCACTTTCCTTTTTTTTTGTACCAAGTGAAAAACATCTTACACCAAATAATCAAACTTGCCCTTAAAGATATGATGTGTGACCTTCCCAGCTCTTCAGCCCTTTAAACACTTCCAGCCCCTTTATAGATTTTTAAAACCTTAGTCGTGTATTTTACTACAATACTGGTGGTGTGCGGATGCTCAAGGAATTGGCGGAGTTTTTATTTTTGGATAGTGTTAAAGGGTGTGTAGCCCTAATGTATATCTATTTTTTTTTTTTTCCAAAATCTAAGTCACTGTTTGGGCCATACAGTGACCCAAATGGCCCAAAACAGTAAGAAATTTCTGTAAAAATTTTGAAAAATTTCAAACATCTCCACACCTAATTATATATAGTATTTTTTCACAATTTTTCACAGGGTTGATAATTTTTCAATTTTTTAAAATAAAAAAATTCATTTAATTTTCTATTCAAATAAACGTGAATTCATAATAAATTGAACAGGATGTCTGCTGCTTCTAAAGTTTTATCATCGGAACCAACTGAGTTAGAGTTACAAGTTGCTCAAGCTTTCATTGATTTGGAAGTCAACTCAAAGGACTTAAAGGCTGAATTAAGACCATTACAATTCAAGACCATTAGAGAAGTTGATGTCTCAAATGGTAAGAAGGCTATTGTTATCTTTGTTCCAGTTCCATTGTTGCCAGCTTTCCACAGAGTCCAAGTCAGATTGACCAGAGAATTAGAAAAAAAATTCCCAGATAGACATGTTGTTTTCTTGGCTGAAAGAAGAATCTTACCAAAACCAGGTAGAGTTTCAAGACAACAACAAAAGAGACCAAGATCAAGAACTTTAACTGCTGTTCACGATAAAATCTTGGAAGATTTGGTTTTCCCAACTGAAATCATTGGTAAACGTGTTAGATACTTGGTTGGTGGTAACAAAGTTGCTAAAGTCTTATTGGATTCAAAAGATTCTTCAAGCGTTGACCATAAATTAGATTCATTACAAGCTGTTTACAACAAGTTGACCGGTAAACAAGTTGTTTTTGAAATTCCAGGTGAAACTCATTAAATGTAATAAAGCATGAAAGTTACTATGTTTGTGTTTTTTTATATCGATAAACTTAATAATAATAATAATAATTAAGAGGCCAATTTGGGAATAAAAGTTTTATTTAAATTTTATGCTGTAGAAATTTAATTTATTTTTTTAAATAATCATATTTACCTTCTTTGGCTTTCAGCTAACTTTGCATTTTCCATAAATGATTTGTAATTTTGTTTTCTATTTAACAATGTAGGAGCTATACTAGCATCATCACCACTAATATTATCGTCATAAGTATATCGAGAATCATCTTGAGAAATCATATCAGTCAATAAATCATCCACTTCTAAATTTTTATGGCCATGATGATCTCTAGATGAAAAAGATATTGGCTCAAACCATTTTTGAACAAAAGAACTTTTAGTTCCAGATTGTGGCTCTGAATCCAAATTAGAACTGAAAATTTTACCATAATTATTTTTCTTCTTATGTTCCGATTTCTCCTCATTTTCTGTAATTTCTCTTTTATTTTGTGATATATTAGTTATTTTCAGCAGATGTTCATTTTTATGATGATGATTCACTATAAAACTTAGGAAGCTAACTACGAACATGCAAACCAAAAAATTCCTAATTATGGTACTAGCATAACTGAGGAAAATTTTGAATAAAGGTTGCAATAACATCACAAAAATACCACAGAATAATCCAATTAAAAAACTGTTTAAATGTATGCCATTTGAATTATCAAAAACATTAGAAGTCTTGAATATATCGCTTAAACATTTTAAACAATTTTTGAAAAAATCTATTGATATAAATATTGTTTCTAAAAAATCAAATGATGCCACAAAATTTGGAGTTGTAGGCGTCGAATTCAAACTAATTCCTTGACCTTTGTTGGCTGTCCTTGAAACTGAAGGTTTTGTCCTCGAGGTAACTTGTACAGTGGCACTGATGTTATCACACAATTCATTTCCATTCCCATGGGAAAGATTTTTTAAAATTGCAGAGTTTGGATAAGGCCTAGCATTTGGATTATGCAGATCAGAGTTATCAGACGTTATTGTTTCTTGATCTGACCATCGCTGATTATCCTCAACTTGAAATGCTCCGCTTGAATGATTCTTTTCTAAAAAAAATTTCCTTGGTTTTATCTGGTTTCCTATCATTGGTAAATCTCCAATTTTTCCAAAATATCCTGTTTTTATTTTTTTGTTTTTTTTTCTTCCTTCCTTCCTTTTATTCAAAACAAACTCATTACGTTTGGATTAAGAAAGACAATTCCAGTATCTTTCGCAAAAAGATAAAATCAAAGAAAAAAAGCAAAAAAAAGAAACAATAAAATCGGTACTTATCTAATTCAAAGATTGATGAAATATATGCACCAATGCTGTTTACAAATTACCAAATTAGGAAATGTAATGAGCCGCATATGTATAATAAAAGTCAATTTAATAGTAAGTTGCTTTCTAGAAGTCTACACAAGTTTTTAAACGTTTACTCATTCATCAAGTGTCAAGTAACCAGTTTTTGTTCCAATCAATCTTAATAGTAAGTCTTGAACTTCATTTTTTCCTCTTGGGTTTTCCCATATCTTATGATCACCTTCACTTATAACCCACTCTAAATTATTCTTGCTAATTTTCGTCAACTCCCTTTGCCATTTACCCCAATTCAAAGAATTTTTAATCATCAAATCTGAACTTATTACTGCAACTGGTAAATTGCCTAGGTTCACATTTGAATTAGAAACTTCGTTATAGGATAATATTCCAGCAGATATCTGTTCTTGCAACTTAGCTCTTAAAAATTTACCTCTTAATCTCATATCATCACCGTAAATTCTCTCTCTTGAACCATATCTATGGAAAAGAACATCTTTCCAACTAATCAATTGGTATGGTGATATCATTCCGTGATACCACATTCTGATACCCAGCCTCGTGTTCATTGGCCTTATACCGATTGTTTCCCATAAGTTTTCCCACCTGTTCTTCTTACCATCCGAAGTAGATCCTCCAAATGGATCTCTTTTCAACAAATTTTGAGACCACGCATCAACCAAGAGTAAAGAATGGACCTGTGACTGGTAACGAGAAGCAAAAACTCTAGTATATAACCCACCGATATCAAATCCCACCAACAGGAATGGACCATATATATTTTCTTTTGTCAATGCCTCATTTAATAAGTCAACTGTAATTCCAATTGAAACAGGAGAAGGTGCAGAGTCACTAAATCCCATTCCTGGTCTATCATAAATACAATATCTATCAACTTTATTCAAGTGATACAATTCTTCAACCCAGGATGAAATTTCCTCCGCTGAATCGTATTGACCTGCCTCTACTAGTATAATAGGCTGATCCGAATTTAACATTGCACCTTGCTCATATACCTCAGTATGACTGATATTATTATATACATCTCCAAAACATGATAAATGTAATCCAAATGAGTTATCTTGAACTCTGATTTTTTCTCCCCAAGGATGAACTCTGCTATCAAAGGCATCAAGCCAAATATTTAAACTTATGAGTAAGAAAAAAAACAAGAGAATACATCTCAAAAAATTTCTGATCGTTACAATAAAATACTCGTAAAATGTCTTTCTAGTTTCTGGTCTTCCAGTCAATCTTATTTCTTCGTGAATTTTCCCCTTTTCAACTAGATAATCTGCAAAACATCCAAATATACAAGAAAATAAAGTCCAAATAAAAGTAATGATACCCACCATATACTGATCATATCTTAAACCTGGAACTACCAAAACCAAAAGTAAATCAAAACCAATTAATCCTGCTGCTGTGTATCCAACTATTCTATCAACTTCAGACGGAATAGTGAAAAATAACTGAGACACCAAGTTACTACACAAGGATAGTATCATCAAATTAATTTCTAAAAAACTTCTTCCATGGTTGTTAAACCCCGGTATTGATACAAAATCAGAAACTATCAATAATACAAACCAAATAAAAGAAATACTCGAAGAAAATGATAAAATCAATTTAGACATCCTCACATTCCTCACATTCAAAGGCGTAACACCAGGATCATCTGGTGATAGCAATGGCCTTCTTTCCTCATCAGTATAATTATTCTCTTGATGATTAGTTGCTCTTTTATTCGGCTTATTCCCATGGTCGTTATCTACCGAATTGTAACTTAAATTAGGGGAAGAAGAAGAAACATTGGCTGAGTTTCCTTCTCCCTCAAGATCACTTCCATTATTCAAAGACATTTTGATCCCAATTCTTTAGATCAAAGATAATACCTTGGCTTAATTCAAAATTAATTGAATATAATTATGGTTACAAGATAGCAATCTCAGAACATCTAAAGATGATGAGGTCGTGTGCATTTTCTATACAACTTGACTAGCCAAAGATGACAGACTTCCTTTACTTAACTGAAGATATATAGAGATGGATTGCTTTCCCATTTCCTACTATTACTACTACTATTAAAAGCAACTGGTAACTTCATTATATAATCGTTTATCATTTCATAGCTGTATATATACTTGGGGTTTAAATTTTATGTAAATCTTCGTGGATTAAAGTTCTGTTAATCCACCGAAATTATTGTCATTTAAAGGATATGACCCTGCACTTGCACTGTACATTGAAGAGACTTCAGTATCAGCATTACAGTTTGTCCAAACAATACTGTTACCACAACTACCCGAGTGATCTCCCAATTGACCACCCACAACTTGTTCAATTTCTTTAATTAATTTTATCATGTGATTTTCTCCGTAATATATGCCAAAGCTGCGCGCAATAGGCAATTTTTTGTTGACAAACCGATCAACAATGACTGCTCTTTGTTTTTCTCCTAATCTTGATAACGGGAAAGTACCCTTCTGGACAAAGACAACTACATCGACAATTAAACTGTGCCTGTTCAATACCCTGTTAACTATGATTGGGACTAATGCAGAAACATTGGTTGATACTTTAGGTTCGACTACTAATATAGTAAAATCCGAGCATCTAAATATACATGAACCATTCTTGTAAATATCTGGATGACATGACTCGACACTTCTTTCTATATCAATAACAAAATGGTGTAATCCCATTACTTCAATTGTTTCTGCAATTTTTCCCAAGACAAATAATGGCTGAATATCCAGTTTTTGACCGTTATTACTAACATCACTTTTAGAAACACTGTGTAAGAATCCTAAATCACCTGTACGCAAATAAGTATAATCATTATTACCATTTTTAATTTTAGCCTGGAATTGCGATTCAATAAACGCATCTTTTGGGCCGTTTGGACCATTGGTGAAAGATAAGACGTTTGATTCTGAACAAACCCATATTTCACCATATTCGCCAACTTTACACAATTCACGAGTCTCAGGATTAACAATAGCAATTTGTGTACATACAGGGACCATACCCGAGTCTTGAACATGAATAGCATCAGAATTGGTACTAGGATTCACAATTGATATATAACCTTGACGCAAAGCAACAGGATCTAACCATAAATCAATTGGATCAAAAGACATATACGACCTCGAAGTAATCATTGGATTAAAATCATGGGTATAAACATGGCTTATAGATGATGAAGACAAGTTTGCAGGTGCAAAATGTAAGCTTGAGGCCTTGAATAAATCGACAGCAGGTCTACCTTCATATGCAATCATCAAGTTTTTAAAATCTGACAATTCAAAACCTTTAGGTTTGGATTTTTTAAAAGCATGCTTAATCATTTGAGGGGTGATATAAGCATCTTTAACTTTATATTTTGATAAAGTCAAATAAAAAGTCATCGGATTATAAGAATAATCGACTGGGGAAATTAAATAAGTAGAAGAACCTAAGAACACACCTAATACAGTACTTTGGAGAAATCCTAATCCAGAAACATGACGGACACATCCAACCAAAGGATTAACACTTGTCATCAAGCACGTTTCCTTGATAGTCTTGCACATGCTCAATAAAATTTTATGTGTTAGATTAACACCAATTCTGTAATGATCTGGAGACCAGTATAGCCACACTAAGGCTATTGTGTTTTCATCTCTAAAATTAACTGCAGCTTGCCATTTTGCGATCTTAGAATTCAAAGAAGCCATATTTGATGGTGCTTTCGTATATTTGGCTGTGTTTTTAATTTTTGGAAGTGCAGCCAAAGAATTATAATTTTTAATAGCATGTGTAACTACTTTAGATTTAAGTAAAGATTCAACCTCCGGATGTGTGAAAATACAATTAATATTAAAATTTTTAATAACACCCATCAATGCTATAACGTCTTCTTTAAGCCTGGAACCTGTATCAATTGGAGCAATTGGAATTGGAATCAATCCTAATAAAAAACATGCGTAACAGGCTATAATAAATTCTTCGGAAAGCGAATACATCAAGATAACATGCTTGCCAGGAGACAAAATAGATTTATCCATTATATAAGAACATAAAGCATTAACTCTTGAGTCAAATTTTTTCCATGTCAATGGCTTCGCCTCTTTGAAAGACCTATCAATTACAGAAAACGCCAATTCATCTGGTTGGTTACTGGATCTCCATTTTAAAATGTCAATAATGGTCTTGAAATCAGTTAAAGGAACCCTAGTTCTATCGTCAATTGATACATCTCTAAAATCTAGTCCAGAAAACTGCCTTTCAGCAGTTGGGTTCAACGAGTCTGATCTAAGTTTTGAAATGTATGGAGTCCAAATACCACCAATAATATCCTTACCTCTTGGAATATTGCTAACTGAATGACTTATATTGAACTTCAGATACATCGAAGGTAAAGTGCCCTCTGTAAATCTTCGCTTGCATAACATATTAGCAATTTCTGATCTGCCACTTCTTATAGTTCTTGGCAAGGTATCAGGTGGCGTCACTAAAATACAATATAGTCTAACATTGTGTAACGATTCTAAAGTTTTAAAAGCTTTTGACGCAATATCATCTAATGTTAACATATCAACCTCTTTGTAAGGTCCAGTATTAGAAACAGCAGTAGGTGAGGCAGCTGGTGACTCTATAATTGCAACAGGCAAATATTCCTTGTTGATATATATATCAAAGAAGGAACAATCAGAAACCTGTCTAACATTCCTTGCTAAGGATCTAACCAAATGTGTGGCATAATGGTATTTGTATTCAGTAGGTGGTTCTAATTGAGTGAGAGAAGGATTGTTCGAAGACTGATCATTTGAATTGGCAGATTCTTTCTTTTTCTCCAATTCCATCTTTTGATCATACCAGGTTACTCTTTGACGTAACCTATCCTCATATAGTCCCAAAACATAAATTTTACCGTTGTAAGTAAAACCTAATAGCCCAGTTCTCAAAAATTCCAAATCTAGAACCCCTTCATAATCTTTACATCTCGCATGGAAAATTGCATCAGTATATTTTGGCAATCCCCAGAATCCACCAGATAATGAAGGACTATCAATCCAAATTTCACCCACTTCCATCACCCCACTCAACATATTAGATTCTGGATTAACAATGGCCAAAGTAGCATCAGGTAAAGGATAACCAAACGCTCCTACTCTTATGTATTTCGAATTTTGACTTGATGAGTCAACAGCTGAAACAGGATGAGGTCTATCATCTATAACTTTTACTGAATTTGTCATCAACGAATGTTTATCTATAAAGACTTCAGAAAGGTCCGATTGTTTCCCTGGTTTTCCAAAATCATCAACGAGAGGCTTGTTAAAAGTACATCCTAATTTCTGTTCATTACCAAGCCAATCCCTGATTGATATTACCATACCACCATGTTCACTCAAAGTCAACATAGGCGCTATAATATTTCTCGAATCACTGCACCCCAATGGCTGAAACCATCTCTCTGTGAGCAAATCATGGAATTCACTATCTATTGTCAAAGCATTAATAAGACACCATCTGACACATGACAAATCTACTTTTATTTTCTTGTTGTATGTTCTTGTTAATTGAGGAAACGATTGATAATTATACGTCACTTGCTTCAAACCTAAATAATCTGCTAATAAAATGGATACTTTATACTTGGTTATAATATTTGCATAAAGTCCAGAAACCTCCATTGAGTTTTGTGCAGTCCATATTAATAAATTTCCTGTATATATAGTGAACAATATTCCTATGATTAATCCTATCGACTGTCTTGAATCCAATGTACTTAAAAGTACATTTTTAAATTTTGTAATAGCAATTTCTGACCTTTTTATTGATTTTCCATTATATCCTGTCATACTTGATAATACTGTCGTTAAACAAGTCATTTGATGCATAATTGTTCTATGGGATAATACCACTCCTCGAAGTTCTCCCGTTGGAGATTTACTAAATTCAATATAAGCCAAATCTGGAACTTGTAATGCTGGTGGATCTGCTCTCTTATGTGGAGGCTGATAAGTTCCCATATCCGTGGTTTTCCACCATTCAACACCTTTAGGCCATTTTATTTTCCCCTGAGCATTCTGGTTTATTTTTTCAAAATGTTTCTGTACATGATCCGACATCAAACATAAATGAGCTTGGGTATCATTCATGATATTAATGAATTCCTTAATAGGTAACCCTATACTTATGGGCACCGCTACAACACCAGCTAAAAAACAGCCCATTAGAGCAATTGTGAATTCTATAACTTCAGTGTTTTGGTATATCAAGCACACTCTATCACCTCTATATAAACCAGATTTATTTTTAATCTGTTGAGCAACTTTCTCTGACTTGAGATAAAGCTTTTCCCAGCTTATCGAGCTCACTTCTTTACCTTTAGAATCAATGATCATTATTGCTGTTTCTTTTTGGTACGTGGTTGCTCTATGTCTCAATATAGATGGTAAATTATCAAATCTCTCAATCTGTGCATCTGGTAACTCCCTTGGATCTAAGGGTTTCTGCAATTCCTTCATGGGTCTTTCAAAGATATTTTCTTGCTGATACTGTTGATGTGGAAGATGATGCTGATGCTGATACAGCATATGTTGTTGCATGAACATGCCGTCATTAGTCGCAGATGCTAAATGTGCATCATTAGCTGCAATTGGAATATTATTCAAAGAAAATTGATCAGTCATGTAAGAATTATCACTAAATACAGTATTACTAATTGATGGTTTCGAACGATGACCTACAATCTCATTTTGTGTCATCTTAGCATAAATTTTTTCTCTTTTCTTAATGTAACCCTTATCTGTTAAAAGTCCATCATCATAATCATTCTTCAATTGAACCAACTCATTAGCAATATCTGATGGAATACCAGATGGAATTGAAAAATCCATCTTCAAACTACAACCTTTGCTATGAAACTAGTCCAGCCACAAACCAATCCCGTAGCCAATATCAATATAACTAGAGGGACTCAGATTATATTATCTTGAACTAAATTTACTTTTATTATTATTATTATTATTATTATTATTATTATTATTATTATTATTATTATTACAATTATTATTGTTGATGCATTTTTTAGGTACCAAACATGGAAATTTTAAAATTGCGTGTAACAAATTTAAAAACTACTGGAAGAGCTCAATAATATCTGAAAGATTGTAAGTAGTATAACTAAAGACATAGCATTTGATAAAATGTTAGTTGATATAAAGTGTATACAAAGAGATTTCGTAGAAGTGCCGCCTTCCTTCCCGTTCCTGATAGTTCCTGATGAAGCAAACCGATAAAACCAAACCAAAAAAAAAAAAAAAAAAAAGACAAAACGAAATGTGAACTGATGAAAGAATGAAAAGATGGAAAGAAGAAAAGACGAAAAGACGAAAAGACGAAAAGACGAAAAGACGAAAAGATATGATCTATACATAAACTTGGACTTTTCTCAATGAATGTTTTCGTGATTGTGAAGTAAGATGGAGGAGCAAAAACTAAAAATAAAAAAATGAAAAAATGCTATTTGTCTTTTCAAGTAATAACACAGCATACTGAACCGTTTCTGGAATTTTCAATACTATCAGTTTGACTTGTAGCACAATTATTATTTGCTAGTGATACTGCCATTGCTTGTTGGTTGTACGTTCTTGGCGAGTTATCACGGTTTCCACTTTCGCGCCTTGAATTGTTCAGGCTTACATTAGTGGTAGAAACACTATTTCCTGGAGTTGGGATTGCTAATCTATCTTGTAAAGGTTCTCCTTCATTCGTAGTTGACAGTAAAGAATCTTTATTTATTTCTTCTCTTTGTTGTTGATATTGTTCTTGCTCTTGCAGAGAAAAAGCTGATTGCTCGGTAGATTGAGGTGATGTTGGTTTAAAACTGCTACCTGCGGTTGATGCAGTTGCTATTGGCGTACGCAATTCCCTAGTTTCTTCTGAACGAGTGTTGGGATTTTTAGATTTTTCTAGTGTCTTTTTATGGTCTGGAGTGTTGCCACCAGCACCAACATTACTACTGTTATTATTGTCCAATGAAGAATATGTGATTTGAGTATTAAGACCATTATTATGATTTCCAATGGTATTGTTTTGAATTAATTTTTTAATCATAGTTTTCTTTGAAGAATTATTACTTCCAACACTTCCTGAACGATCTTTAACCATATCTTCAGGTTTAATAATCATATGGAAAACAGAGGAAACAGTCAAATTCAAAGAACTAATTTTAGTCTTTGGTTGTAATCTTATTCCTAAATGTAAAAGCTGAATTTGTGACATAAAAGTTGGTTTGGAAGTTTCATCGTTATTACCAGCAAAGAGATCATCCCAACTATTAAACAAAAAATTCACCAAATCATTAATTGTGAAATCTTGAATTAATTTATTGGTACATATACCAGACACTAACTCTTGATTAATCTTCAATTGTATCTTGGATCCATTGAAAAAGAGCAAAGTAATTGAAAACTCCTCAGCCGGCATATTTGAAACCCCCTCTTTATCAGCAACTTTGAAACTAATTCAAAATGATAATCAATTTTTTTTTAATTTTCTTAAAAGAATCGTATCAGTGACATGTATAATTTCATCCAAAAACTAATCTTTTACCACCTTACCACCAAAAAAAAACAAGAATATATAGATAACAAATAAACTTGTTTTGATTTCCCTTCTTTATTGAAAGCAATTTTATCTATAATATCACTTAAAATCTTATTCAAAAAATCTTTAAAGCTCACAAAAAGATAAACTTAATAATATAACTTCAAAAGGGAAACTTCAAAACAATATCAATTATAGATACAAATGAATACCTTTTCTTTAAATGAGATCATTTCAACTTATATTTTGGTCATCAAAGTAATTCTTCCATTAAAACAGGGTCGTGAGAATTACATTAAAAAGTTTATCTCCTTGCTATAATTTTAAATTAAAACGAATTTATCTAAAGTGTAGTATTACGATGATTAATTCCCATCAATTAAATGGGATTGGGTTTTGTCTGGGACATTTTTGAAAGCAAACTCACGTTTGTTCTGGAAGAATGTGTTAGTGGGATTGGGCAATTGGTATGTTTTTTTTTTTTTTTTTTTTTTTGTTTTTTGCTTTTATTTTTGGGTGGGAGGAAGATAAGATTTAATTAGGTTCGTGACTAACAGGAGAAGATATTCATTAGTTAATTTTCAATGTACTTGTCAAGAGTTTCCTAAATCATAATGATGATAATGATTATGATGGTGATAGTTGTAGGGTTCTGTACATTTCAACAAGCTCAGGTTTCCCAGCGCCAGCATTTGAGGAGTATATTTCAGGAGTGAGAATTCTGTCCCAAGTTGATTTTGATTCTTTGAAAAAAAAAATGTTATCAGGAATATCGGTGAATCAAGTTTTCAGACCACAATCTCTCTTGGAAGAAGTAGTTAAAATTGAAAACTTGATTAAACGTAAGAAATACAATCTGGAAAAATTACTTATTGTAATACAGGATCTTAATATACTTTTTGGTATGGTTGCGTATCATAGTTATTCCGAGAGTAAGTTAAAAAAAATTATGAGTTCACAAAAACCCCAATTTACTAACTACAATTAGGCCATGCTCTTCTGTCAGAAATATTTATGAAATTGAGAAAATTAGCACAAATTGATCATGTTTCCATTATCGTAAGTCAACAAGCAGCATACTCCATTTGAAAAAACCACAAAACATTAGGAAAACTAACATACTTTTTTTTTCTTTTTTTTTTTAAAAAAAAGGTATCTGATACTGTTCAATTAAAAGGTAAATCCTTCCAGATATTTAGCAAACGGTTTTATGACTACTTACTATTACTAGATCATGAAGGAGAATCGGTTAAAATTTCCATTGATGATGTAAACGATAATTTAAGATATTTCAACCGTGATGATAATAATAGAATCGACTTGAAAGAAGAAGAACAACTAGTGATAATTGCACAGATTCAAGAATTTTGGGAATTTTTACCATCAACTATTTCCACTGATGAATCTGCAATCAATATAGCAAAAAATTAGCTAGTATTATACACTAGCTTTTGTTTGTTATGTTATCTATCAATCTATATTATTACTTATCTTCCTTGCATCACTGATTAGGGCTTCGAGCCCTTTTGGTAGAAGTAGTGTACTTTTTAAAAAAAACAAAAATTGGTTTATTTGCAGTCACACAACACTATTTCCCAATACGGTAATTCCTTTTGGTTTTTACTATATTTTTTTAATATTTTTTTTGGTATTTTGCACGACTCAAATAATTTTTCAAAAATTTTTTTTTTTTTTTATCATCACTTTACCTATTGTGCAATGTAGAGTAAGTTAATCTTTGACTTACTACCAAAAACTTTTCTTGGAAAAAAAAAAAAAAAAAAAAAA
>KV454013.1:687661-723761 GCA_001661245.1 Pachysolen tannophilus NRRL Y-2460
AAAAAAAGAAAAAATTGATTGATGAGATTTCAGCTTTAGAAAGAAAACAAAAAAAAAAAAGAAAACAAAGGGAAAAATCCATATAGCCCCTGTAATTACAAGGGCTTTGTGGTAATTACGTCATTTATTCCTAGAGCCCCAGTTAGGGTTTCAAGAGAAAAGATCAACAGCCCCTATCAATTACTTTTTAGTAACTTATCACACTACTTGCAACTTTCTCTTTTACTCTTTTTCTTTTTTACCCTCTTTTTAAGAAAAGTAAAAAAAATCGGTTTTCAATCTAGCAAACACTTTTTAACTTTGCCATCGAGGAACATCACATCAAGTTACTTTTTGTTATAGGAAATTTTTATAATTTTATTAGAATTTTTAAAAAATTATAAAAATTATAAAAAATATAGATATATATATATATTATATTATATTAAATTAAACTTAATTCAATTAAAGAATTTGTTTATAAAGAAATATTAAAATATTAAAATATTAAGATATATAATTGATCGATTTTAAATTTAATTTAATTTAAATTTTTCAATATTTTTAATTTTTAATTTCTAATTTTTTTTTTAAAAAATATAAAAGGAAAAATAATCAAATAAATAAATAAATCAAATTTTTATTTTTATTTTTTCTTTTTAATTTCTTCTTTGTTGGAATAATGTCTTCTCCATCAGTTTGTTGTGGCGGTTCATGCGTCTCCAAGAAATCAAATTCTTTACTTACTTGGAAGAATCCTGTTGAAACAGGTGCTATTTTTGGTTCAATTGTGGTTTCATTATTGGTTTTAAAATATGTCAATGTGATCAATTTATTATTCAGACTGTTATTTGTTATTTTATTAGGTTCTTCAATTGCAGAATATTCGGGAAAATTAATTACAGGTACAGGCTTTGTTACTAGATTTAGACCAGCTTATTCAAATTATTTTCAAAAAAATGCTGATTTAGTAAGCGCCCATTTTGCTCAATATTTAAATTTATTAGAAACTACTATTCAGGAGTTAATTTATGCTAAAAATATTGAAATTACATTAAAAGCAGGTGCATTATCTTATATTTTATTTAAACTCACATTATGGTTTTCTATTTTCACATTATTACTTACTTCAACCATAGTTGCTTTTACTGCTCCTTTTATTTATGAAAATAATAAAAAACAAATTGATGAATTATTGGTCAAATATACAAAAATTTCAAAACAAAAATTTTTTGAATTACAAGAAGTTGTAAAAGAAAAAGCAGAACCATTATTGGAAAAAGCTGGTCCTGTAGGAAATTTCATCAAATCAAAATTGGCTTCAAGTAGAACTGCTACATCAACAGTTAATGCTCCAGCTCCAAAGACAGATGGTACACCTGCATTTGGATCTTCCACAGGAGTTTCAGCTTCTACAGCAGATTCTACCAATACAACCAATGCTAGATTTCCTTCGGTACCAGATTCAGAAGTTCCTACATCAACTCTTAACCATAAAGTTGAAAATAATTCAAATGAACCAATCGATATTAATGCTGCAGAATTAGCAGATTCTATCATTAAAAATAAAGCACACGCTTTATAAACATGAATAAAGAAAAAAATATTTTTTTAAATAAGCAAGAGGCAGTCTTTTTTTTTTTTTTTTACTTTTGTTCAATCGAGAGAGCAGGAATAAATTAATCCTATCATTATAGTCATCAAGTTCTTTTATCTTTTTTTTTTTTTTTTTTTAATTTTTTTTATATTATTATTATTAATTTAACTCCTTGATTTCTGTGAGTGTTGTGTAGTTTTTTTTTTATTTTTATTTTTTATTTCATTGCCGTGTTATTGACTAGTATATACTATATTTAATTTTGTCTCTCTGTTTTTGGTTGCTTTTTCAAGTTTTGTTAATTATTTTATTATAACTGAAGGAATTCTTTCAGTGTAGCAAACAAGAGAAAAATTTTTAGTTTTTTTTTTTTTTTTTTTACTTTTTATACTTCCCTTATCTTATCTACTACAGTCGAACAAATTGACTCCCTGAAAAGGGTTAAACAAAACCAATTAAAGAGTTATTACTAAAATAAATATATCATTCAATAAATAAAATAAATAAATAAAATAAATAAAATAAATAAAATAAATAAAATAAATAAAATAAATAAAATAAATAAAATAAATAAAATTATATAAACTACTTTCTATCAAAATAAACCCATTGATCATCCAATGGTTTTTCTTGTAATTCCTCCCAACATTTCCATTCTGCTAATTTATTTGATAATTCATACTCTTCATAAGCTTGAACTAATAATTCCTCAATTAATCCATTTCCAATTTTATTTTCAATATTTTCAATAATTTCATTTTCTTCTACAATAGATAACCGATTTTTAGTCATTGTCTCAACAGATTTCTTATAAATAGATTCATTTGGAAATTTTTCTTTTAAATTATCCAATGTTTTCTTATATAAAAGAATAAGTGGAGGTCTAGGATTAGGATGTTGAAATAATCCAGTTAACCCTGTAGGATTACCTTTATTAGCCTTCACCAAAATTTCTTGAGCTTGTCTCAAATAAGAAAAATATTTCATTTTTTTATTTAATTCAATTGATTAAATCAATTGATCTCTCAATATATAAAAATAATAAATTTAAATTCAATCAATTATTAATAATAAAATATATAGTATATTTATCTCTTCTATATCACACCATCAAATAAAACCCCTCCAAAAACAAACAGCCCCAAAAATAATTCAATTTTTTTTAAGGAAAAAAACATCGTCAAAAAACAAGGGCTGGGTCGGGTTTATATGTGTGTGTGTTTTCTTCGTTGTCTCTTTCATATTACGAAGTTTGACCTACCAATCTTTTATATATATATATATATATATATATTTATTTATTAAATAAAAATTAATAAATATTAAAAGTTATAAAATTTAATAAGTTGTTTAAGATGGTTTCACAAGAATTTACTGATAAAGTATGTAATTGAGTGTTTTTTTACTTTTTTTTTGTGATTTTTAAGTTAATCGCCGTTACTAACAAATTTTCTTTTTTTTCTTTAGGCAAAAACTGTTTCTGAATTATCCAAGAGACCAAACGATGATGAATTGTTGAAGTTATACGGATTGTATAAGCAAGC
Source organism: Pachysolen tannophilus NRRL Y-2460 (assembly GCA_001661245.1). NCBI lineage: Eukaryota > Fungi > Ascomycota > Pichiomycetes > Alaninales > Pachysolenaceae > Pachysolen > Pachysolen tannophilus. The sequence continues at coordinate 690,782 of KV454013.1, forward strand.
TACTGTTGGCGATAACACTACCGAGAAACCAGGTATGTTTGATTTTAAAGGCAAGTTTAAATGGGAAGCCTGGAATAATGAAAAAGGTATTTCTCAGGAAGAAGCTGAAAAGCAATATATTGAATTTGCAGATCAAATGATTTCTAAATATAATTGATATATAAGTTATGTTTCTTTCAAGAATTCTTTCAACAACAACAACAGCACCAAAAAAAAAGAAAAAAAAAAAATTTTGAAAGCATAATAATTGAAAAGTCTCTTTAGGCTGGCTCTCTTGCTTTTATCAACTAGTTTATGGGTTAATTGAAAAAAAAAAAAAAGAAGAAGAAAAAAAACACAAAAAAAGGCAAAGATGTTTATTCATTTTTTTTAGATTTTAAAAATTCCATCTGTAGTAAATTTGTAATTCTTTTCGTAAAATCAATAAATATGATGGCAGGTATTAAAAAAGTTGGAAAATAAACAAAAATTAAATTTATAACTTCTCCATTTGTTAATCCATTCTCTGGTCCTTTAAAATAAACATAAAATAAACATACCAAAGTTGTTAATGAAGCATTGAATCCATAAATCAAATTACAAACATATAGTTTTGGATTTGGAGTAACAGTTACCGAAAATTTTTTTTTCAAAAATGTAATACAATAGTAAATGAAAAATGGTAATTGGAATAAAATTTCAATCAATCCAAAAATCTTTAACCATAATTCAACATCACCAGCTAATAAGAAATCATTATTGCTTGAAATGTGGAAAGATAATATAGTTTTCTGTAATTCCAATTGAAATTCTTTTGGTATAACTAATGTTGAATCAATCAAAACAGTTATCGGTATATGGATTAAACTAAATAAATAAAAGTTAGCAATTAACGTCTATACATATATAATCATCTATCATCATCATCATCATTATAACATGGCTTACTAATATAAGAAGTAGAATCTATCTAGAAATTGTTGTGAACTCATTTTTATCCTTGTTGTATAAATTTAATGTATCACATATATTTATGTGTTGAAATGAAAATAATTTTGCAACCCGTTTTAAATTATACTATACATAATATAATATAAAATATATATAAATATAAATATATATATATATTTATTTATATTTATTTATATACAAAATCTATAGTCTACTTCTATGATTTTTCCCGAATGTGTTCTGCTACGGAGAAATCTTTAAATCCATTGGTAAAACTTATTCAAAAAGTATTACAAGAAAATGATCCATCATTGAAAGTTGTATTTCTGGTAGGCGCTGGTATTTCTACATCTGCTGGTATACCCGATTTCCGCTCTCCCAAAACTGGTTTATATCATAATTTATCTAAATTGAATTTGCCATACCCAGAACTGGTTTTCGATATTGATTTTTTTGCTAAAAATCCAAAACCTTTTAATTTATTGTGTAATGAATTATATCCGGGGAAATTTTTACCTACAAAATTTCATTATTTAATTAAACTTTTCCATGATAAGAATTTACTTAAAAGATGTTATACTCAAAATATTGATAATTTAGAAAGACTTGCTGGGTTGCCGGATGATAAGGTTGTTGAAGCTCATGGTTCGTTTGTGAAAAATCATTGCATCAAATGCCATGAAGAATTGAGTATTAAAGAATTTCGTTCGTTCTTAGTTAAAGATGAGATACCTAAATGTTCCAAGTGTAAAAATTATGTTAAGCCAGATATAGTATTTTTCGGCGAAGCTTTACCTCATGAGTTTTTTGATAAATGGGATGAAGATTTAAGCGATGGAATTGATGTTTGTATTGTTGCTGGTACTTCATTACAAGTATATCCATTTGCAACATTACCAGGAGAGACTCCAGACTCTACATGGAGAATCTTAATTAATAGAGAAAAATGTGGCGATTTTGAAATGAATAGTAGGAAAAAAGATTTAGTATTATTGGGGGATGCTGATGAAATTGCTTCCATGCTTATCAAGCAGTTGGGGTGGGAAGATGATTTAAATAAGTTGCTTGAAAATGGCCGTGCGCTATTGAAAGAGAATAAACTTACATTATTCAAAGATGAAGAATTAATAGTGGAAACAGCTGAGGAAAGATCTAAAGAGTTGGCTAAGGAAATTGCAGAAGTTGAAACCGCAGAGGAAAAGAAGCCTATCGAAGAAGATAAGAATGTTACTGAACTTCTCGGTGAAATCGAAAAATTGGATATTGGTTCAAAAAATGACAATGCTAACAAAGATAGTAAAGGAAAAGATAATGAGGAAAAGAATATTAAGGAGAAAGATGCCGAGGATAAAAAAAGATAGCGATTACAAATTTGATAACTGATAATATAAATTACGTTGGACTTATTAGTGAGCCAACCAGAAATATTTTTCATTCAAAATTCACAAAATATCTTAACTCAATATTTCAGACAATAATAAATACTTAAAAATAAAAATAAAAATAAAATAAAAAAAGAATATATACCACTTACTTTTAAAAAACTCATCCAATTTGTAGATATACCTGCCATCTACCATTGCATAAACTCTGTCTCAGGGTTTGAACCTTGACATTCAACTTCTTTACAAAAATCTTCCAATTCCAGAGCTTCATCTGACTGTTTCTTACCACCAACATAAGCTGGATTAATTGGCTTTCCAGCTTCTTTTTCCTTTGCCCAATGTTCTTTTACCATTTCTTTAACAATTTTTTGGTAAAATAAGACACCATTTTCCTTTTTAGGGTGCAAGTATCCTGTAGAGTAAACACCTTCATTTAAATTTTTTTGTGTTAATTCACACAAGTTGAAGTCTTCCAATTCAACAAGCTGTAAGAAATCAACAAATTCCTTTTTCTTGTCATCAGCTAAACCTTTCTTGGTGAAAATATCATATTGCAAGATTGTATGAGTTGCAGTGATTGGTAAAACTCTAATAGAATACCAAGCTGGAGAATAGCAATTTACACCATTACTTGGATACAAGTAAACCCATAAACCATTAAATTCCCCACCTGGGTTTTCCTTCTTACCTTCTTTCTTCAGTGGTTTTGCTTCATTTTTCTTTTTACCGAAACCAAACCAAGAAGAATTATTTTCATCTTCATCATCATTGTCTTCAGGTATTTCAACTTCTTCTTTAACAATTTCTGCATAATGTCTGCAGTAGTTATTTTTTGGTACAACTTTATAAGTAGACATCTTAAAAGCTGCATTAAGACCTGGATGAGCAGTTGGACAATGATAACACTCTTGATAACCGTCCATCAAAGTTTTCCAATTGAACTGACCATCCAACTCATAACTCATGTGATATTCATAATCTGAGAAATCGTACTCGTGCATTTCATCTTGTAAACCTTTATACCAATCATCAAAGGGAATTGGACCTTCCTCAGTTGCATCGAAATTGACAAAGATTAAACCTTGATCAGTAACATGAGTTCTAATACCAAATAATCCATTCTCTTCTTTCTTAAAACCTTGAACATCGTCAAAATGTGGTGCTTTAGTCAAATTACCATCTGCATTATACGACCAACCATGATATTTACAACCAAGGATAACTGAAGAACCTTTCTCCTTTCTTACAACTGGATAAGCTCTGTGACGACAAACGTTATGAAAAGCTTTGATTTCATTACTTTTGGTCTTAATTAAGAAAAAATTAATACCAGTGACGTTATAACTGAAATAATCACCTGCTTTCTTAAACCTTGAAGCATGAGCTGTATATAACCATGTCTTGTGGAAAATAGCTCTTTTCTCTAATTCAAAAATTTTTTCAGAAGTCCACCATGAAGCAGGTAATGTATGCTCACCTGGCATTAAAACTTCTTGTACTTGATCTACTTGCGATGGTACAGGTTGAACTTCTGCAATACTTGCTGCTGACATTTTTCACGGCACTAATACTTTGGTACTATAGTTATTAAGAACTACAATATTTTACAAAAATCTTATAATCATCTGGGGGGGAAATATTACAAGAATATATACTTCTTACTTCCCCAGGAAATCATGTACCAGATTGGGAAAGCACTTTCATATTATCATTATCATAAATAATTTTTACTATTGATTCCTTAAACCGTTAGTGCAATTCCTGTCAAGCAGAGATAGCATCTTATTACTGATAGCGGCGACAGCTGTCAAGACGCAGGATTTATCTCTTATCATTTTTTCCCAATTTGGTAAAAATAAACCGGGCGCACTACTTTTTTTGGGTGGTAATCATCTTTCGTGGGATTGGCAGGACGATTGTGAGAACGATGGGAAGGACAATGGGCGGAGACTAGTAGGGCCAGGGCCAGCGACTAGTAAGGAAGGGGGTAAGATGGATAAGCCAACAAACAAATGAGCCTGTTCACCAATATTATATTCTTGGCTATATTTACCGAAAGTTCCTGTTTTCAAGATCTGTTAGTTATGTCTTTAAAGTCGTCAGCGATAGCCTGATCCAGTATATCTATATCTTGTGTTTATACACCATTCTTCTCCTCGTCTCTTTTCCTATTTCTGTAAATTATTACTAGTCTATGAATGATTGATAAAAGCACAGTTTCCAAAAAAAGTATTAGACCTACTGGGGAGGTTACTCTCTTTGGATATTTTGAAAGATACGTGGGCTAGTAGCTCGAAGCTAAGATTAGTGTATGAGTTGCCTGGTTCTTCTTATTGGCTGTATACGGATTTTGCGATATGACCAACTGATTATCAGTTCAGTAACCTTATTGTTGGCCCAGTTCAATTGAAACAAAGCAAAATGACAACCAATATCTACAATGTTATCTTAATTATTTTCAACAACAGGTAGTTGCTCCTCAAGATATCAATCATCCATCCAGCATTATTTGGAAAATCAGTATAAATGAAAAAGAAAAAAATCACTAACTAGATGATGATATTCATTAGCTCAAGAAAACAGCTCATTCTAAAGAATTGTTTGTTTCTAATTTAAAACTCCCAAGATAAACCACATCTCCACCCTAATATTGCAGATGTATATCACTCAAAAAGAATAAAAGCCGATCAATCAAAATAACTAAATTATTTGTAAGTTTAGCAACATGTGCTTCCCCAAATGATGTAATTTCCAAAACTAATATTCAACCGCCAAAACTTGTTGTTCAAATAATAGATCAAAAGCATTAATTAAAACCTTGATATGTCTAAGAAATGTAATATAAAAATCAACTTTTTTCTTCTCGTGATAAGTTTGAAAAAAAAAATATTAAATTGCAGTTCTTACTTCACTTCAGAAGCATCCTCATCATTTCTCAGACAACTTTAAATCGAGAAGATTAAAATTATATCCAAAAAATATATGATATTATTAATTAAGATCACGGCCATAAAGATGCAAGGTATCTCTAATTTTCCTTTTAAGTAGTCGTATCGATAAGGAAAGCCTTCACTTTTCGGAATGGTGCAAGGTGCCGGAATATAAAATACGATATCAGATAAACGTTAGGTTATTATATTATTTCCTAGAGCGCATCTATAGATGACCTAAAGTTAACCATCTACACATCCCACACCACATCAAATATATATTTGATTTCATTTATTTTACTGTTTCCATTTCAATTTTCATTTATTATTTTACTTAAATCGTAAACATTAAATTCTATAGAGCATTCATTACAGTATGGTTACAATAATATAATAACAACAACAAGCAAAAAAGAGAAAGAGAGAAAGACAAACAAGACAAAAAAAAAAAGTATATAAATATGCAGTTGTGACTTTTAGTCATTAATCATTAATCAAACCTTTGTTAGCCAATTCATTTAGTATACTACCCATGATGAAATTCCTTGAACTTATGGTGTCCACATCACGTACTTCTTTTAAACTTAAATCTATCTTGGCCTTTTCTTTTGCATTTATTAATTTACTAATTATCACACAAGTTAAAGCAATAACAAAAATTCCACAATCATATTCATTTTTCTGTTGTGGAGCAGACTTTATGGGAATATATTTAAAATCCCAATTAATATGTTTTTTCAGAGGTTTTGATGAATTATAATTTTCATTGAAAAAAAAATTCAATTTTTTTATTAATATCTTGGATTCTTCCTCATTTGACCCAATTAAACTATCATACAGGAAAACTTTTGCATCCAGAACCAGAACTACAAGTAAAGACCAATGTGATCCACCATCGTTTAAAGGAAGTATTAAAAAGCTCGATTGGACAATGTTTGAAGGTAAAATCGTTTTTAATTCTAAAGGTAATAAATTTGAATTGGCTAGTAAATAACACATACTAGGCGTTAGCAATACAATTTTGTCCTTCAAGTTAAATTTTTTCTCAAATGGTTTTATTTGTAACTCGTAAAGCATGGAATAACAATAAGTGATTATATTATCGTTCAACCATTCTCCAACTTGTAAAGTATATAAATCTTCTTTATATATGGTGGTTTCTTTCATCAAAAAAGAAGATTTTTCCACTTTCATACCTTTATCATACCGCAATTTTAAAGTTTGACGTTCATCTTTTGGATTTGAACCATTAATACCAATAATATTCTTATTTTTGTGAAGACCCAACTTCCGTTGCTCCCTCTTAGCTTTTCTCAACTCTTTTCTTTCTTGTTTGGACAATCTTGTTCTCAATTTACTATTTGTTGGTATTACTTCTTTTTCTTTTTCTTGGTCATCGCTTTCATCATTAACATCATTACCAGCTATTAAATTGTTAAACCCATTTGGCCATTGTAAAACATCAAACCCATTAGTTACTATGGGCAGAATATTCTCTTCTTCACTTTCAAGACCTTCATCAATATCTTCATACCCATTCGGTATATAAAATCCTTTGTTCTTGCTAAATACAGTTTTAATCATAGTCGGCCCGATAGAAGAAATATAAGAAAAACACAAAAAAAAAAAAAATAAAAAAATAAAAAATACAAAAAAAAAATTAATACCTAAAAAATAGTACGAATTTTCCATAATTGATAACATGGAATGGTATAGTATAAAGTGAGCAAGAAATCTATGAATAATGGTAAAGTAAGTATGATTTTGAAAAATTTAATCTGATAGAGAGAATTCTGTTAACCTGTATTTATAGTCCACTTATTGCTGAAGATTCATTACCGTTGAATTATAATACTCCACCATTCCCATCATTATATTGGCCTCTAGGTTCAACTCATAGTTCTTATAAGAGTTCATATTTATATTATACAAAAGAAATATGGTGGTTTACAGTGGTGTGGACGATGATTTTTTTCCTGGGGTTTTATTGTGCTAGTGGGATAATACTGTGTGTTAATAATAGCCGACGTAGCTTTATTCTTGGAGGGTTATACATAATTTTTTACATAGTGATTGGATGTATTCAAGGATTTATAAGTGGTACAGTTGTTGGAATAATGTGAGTATAAGAGATATTTAAGTTTTTAAGCTATCTATTTTATTTTATTTTATTTTATTTTTATTTTTATTTGTTTTGTTTTACTAACAACATGAGTTTAAGAATTGCTGAAATTTACCGATCGGGTCAATTTTCAATGTCTACATGGATACCAATGGCATGGGGTGTTATACAAATCTTATTTGCCACGTTAACGTCTTACTCTATGACTTCTGTTGTGATTTAGTAATTACAAATCTTTAATGACTTATTTATAATGAAATATAAATATAATATAAAATAATATAATATAATAAGTAAACCTATTCTAAAATAGGTTAAAAAAGCAATAACATGACTGGGGGAAAAAATGCAAAAATATAAATAAAAGAATATTAAAATATTCATAAAAATAGCTGTAGCTTAATACATATAATTAGAATAACTGCAACGGATAATTTAAACATCTAAAATCCTCCTCTCCTTCCTAATTCCATCGCTTCTGAATATCTTTCATAAAAATATAAACACGAATATATAATTCCTCAAGTCCATATGGTCGAATATTGAAGATACCACTCATTGTGGTCCCGAACTTCTCCTATCTATTACTGTTCTTTAAATCTCTGCTGCTGTTGTTGCTGTTGCTGTTGTTGTTGTTGTTTTTGCATCTCTAATGGAGTTTCATTGTTCATCGAATGATCCACAGGACATGGAAGAAGACTATTCGATAACACTAGTCCAAAAGCAACAACGAATGTGGTTGAAAATAAAGAGTTTGTAAGCTGGTTTCTGGCTCTAGCTCTCATAAACATCCTCAACAAAATTCAACTCTTTCGAATATATATACAAACTTCACCTCAATATTAATGTTATTCTACTATAGTTGTATATATGGCATGTTTGATTGAAAAAATATTACTGCAGTTTTTTTTTTTTTTACTTCTTCCCTTTCGAGGGCTGTTTTGTTGGGCCAATTAAATTCGTTCAATTCTTAAGGCAACACAATTAGGCGCTGGAGACACTACCTGCGCCCGTGCCCCTTACCAGCGCACTGGGGCATTGGCGTACACGCGCACCGGCGTACTCTCGCGCACCGGCGGGGGTCCATACAAAAAAAAAAAACTCCCGCGAGACCACAAGCCTGCGGACCTTGGGCACCTACGCAGAGTGAAGCAGGTGCAAAATTAATGTGTAAAGTTGGTGGATACACTGTAGACTAGACTTGGTTTTCTTCCAAACTTAATCTTCTTGTCTCATGTTAATGTCTTTTGTTCTTAAGAAGGCAATGATTCCGTCTATATAATCTTGTTTTTTTGTTCCTTGGCATGTTATATTTTTGTTTTTAATGTAATTTTTCAATTCGTTCAGTTTGAATGAATTTAAAGAATTGTTCTTGTAATTGACTAAGATTTCCTTATCAGTCAATTGTTTTACGTTATTTGCTTCTGGCTTGTGTTTCTTGATATATTGATCTTCGTAATTTGTCAATTTGTTTAGCATGGAGTTAAATGTTTTAATGAGCTCTGAGATATTGTTAGCAGTGGTCTCATCAATAACTTGCCTTCCTAGTTGTTTATTTTCAGGCATACTGCTTAATATATAGTTCCTAACATTTAAAATTTTTTTCTTTGTATTATCACTTTCGTTGAGTATCTCTTGCCTTAATTCTCCTTCACTTGTCCATAAATTCAAATCACTTTCAATTTGGCAAATCTCATCTCTTAATCTTTCAAAATGCCAATTAATCATTGGATTGGGGTAATCACGAGATAAGTATTGGTCCTTAATGTAAAGTTTTTTCAAAATTCTTTCACATAATGAGGTCAACTCTATTGAGCATGGTTGTGGTTTTAAATTGTTCGGTAATTGTCGTATGTCATCTTTAAATGGTAATCGTATAAGGAAAAATCCATCGGGGAAAGAGATTTTTTGATTTGAATATAATGAGGATGGAATCATGGAAAACAATGATGCTGGTGAATTGACTCTATTATAACCCCAAACAATAGCATATTTTTTGGAAATGTTTAAAGACTGAAATAAACATGAAAAAGTTCTTTGAGAATGGGTATAATTACCATTATTATCTGGAACTAAAAAAGATGAATTCCTGATATTATAATGTAACATATAATGGTTAGCAAAAGATCGGAAACCAATTATTCTCAACATTGGCTCAGATGAAACCTCTCCAATTTTTTTAATCCTACTTAATTGTTCAACGGATAATGGAATATAATCATCATTTCCAAATTGGAAAACTTTTTTATTTAAAACTTTAGATGAAGAATGATCATTTTCTTCCCCTTTAAATGAAATCTCTTCACTTGTCCTTTCATCGAGAATAACCTGTTTTGATTCGACAATATTAAAAGATTCTCCTTCATTAACAACTTTCACAGCAGGGGAAACTTTTTCATGTGTGTATATGGAATAACCTTTAATTGATATTTTCAACTCAGGAGCTAATTCTAAAGGACAATTGAACAGAATCCTTTTAACTTCTTTCACTCTTTCAACTTTTGACTTGATATTATTGGGAGAGACTGTAGACACAATTGGCTTATCAAAATTTTCACATTCCCTTTCTTCATCATTGTTACTTTGTACATCTTGAAATAAAATTTGTTGGTATTCGGAAACATCAAATTCATAATTGTTTATGAAAAATGGTACAATACTAATAAAAGCATCATCAAAATCAGACAAGATTTTTCTCAAAGTTAATTTCAATCTATAATTTTGATGGAAAGGTTTATCATTATCTGTAAATAAAAAAATTTTCCTAATATTATAACTCTTACGTTTTGAATTGTTTGAATTATTATAGAAAAAAACATCTTGAATTTCGTTTAAAATATCAAATAATGAAGTCCGTTTTTGTCCATCATCTTTGACGGGTGGAAACCTTTCTACCAACGATTTCCTACCTATCCTATCATCTTCCAATACATCATTAACCAATTTAACACTATCTGCATTTAAATCGAGCAATGGCAAAAAAATATCAATATTTTTTCTTTCTTCCTCAGTATCAACATTGAAAAAATAACAACCAATTCCTGTATTTGGTAGAGTCACCACTAAATTAGTCATTGTATCTAATAAGGACTCCAAAATTTCTCTTATTTGTGAGTTCCCATCCAATAATGGATCTGGATCAAACATTTTCCAAGATAATTCTATACAAAAGATAATACCTTCTTTAATCTCATATGGCTATAATACAATTCACCTTCTTTTTTATCAGTAATCCATTCAAAAAATAACAAAAAAAAAACAACTTACGTTCCTACCCATTAGCTCATTGCTCTTACCATTTTGACGATCTTGAGGATCAGACATGGCAGTTTCAACATAAGAATATCTATCATCAAGCTCTATAAGCGCTATATATTTACTTCTTTTGTTTTAATCCGTATTAAATCGCTATTATGCACGATGCCTTAGTTTACTTACTATCTTTACTACCCAAAAAAAAAACACACACACACATACAAACAAAAAGGTAGTGAGCGCGCACGCCAAAATGTACAAAACAATTTTCAAACAAAAAACATAAAAAAAGAAAGAAAAAAACCGCCCTTAAATTGGGTTTTGGAAAAAAGACTACCAAAAAAATATAAAAATTTTCAAGGACATAAATACCAGCAAAAAAAAGAAAAAACGATTGATACGGATATAATATATTTATTCAGTGTTTAGTAGACATCAATCATAATAAGAATAAGAATGTCCCAGTTTTTCAAGATAACACAGTTAAAGTCAACAATAGCTCTTCCACAGAAGTATAAAGATACTATGCTGAGGTTAGGCTTGAAAAAGAGAGGCTCAGTAGTTTTCCATAATATAACTCCTCAACAAGCAGGGATGATTGCTACGGTAAAAGAGTTGGTTAAAGTTGAATTGGTAGATGAAAAATTATCTAATGAAAGTTTGAGAGCTTTACGTAGATCTAATCCTGGTTTCACAATAGAGAAAAAGAGTTGAATGAGTGAATGGTACTATTGATTTTCAAAAAAAAAAATTTTAAAAAAAAAGAAACAAATAAATCTAATTGATTGTTTCCTTTTCCTTGGATATATAACAAATATAACTAAAAAATAAATAGAAAACTTGTATGTAAATTATAATTAAATGTATTTAATGATGAAATCTTTTTTATTTTAGTTGTAGATTAGTTAGTTATCTCTTACAGTTAATATTGGGTATTAAACATTGAAACACGAAATATGTACGTATTGGGAAATAAAAAAATAAACTTTTTCCTATTGTTTACCTTGCTCTAGACGTGCCTTGTTTGAAATTGTGATTCAGTTTCCCCAACCTTTTCATATAAGTTCATTTTGAATCTCATCCAGATTATAATTTCATTGTAATCGATTTTCTGACATAGATCAGGCGAGTGACTTCTGCATAGTTGGTAATGGATCCAGTATCAATAGATAATAATAATAAGTCAACTCTCAACAACTGGTTGAGTCGATCTTCATCCGCGGCAAACAATAATACCACATCGAATAACAATAATACCACTTCTAGTAAAAGGTATTCATTGAATTTAGGGAATTTAAGAAGATCATCTTCTTCTACAAAAGTACCAATATCCACTTCAGCAATTACAATAGATACTTCAACAGCAACTAAAAATTTACAACCAATCAATACAAATGAATTATTTAACGGCGGTAATTTTTATTCTTTGCGTAAAAGGAATTCGTATTCACTTTCAACAAATTTAAAAGAATCTCTTGAGCAATCATCTCAAAAATTTGTCATTCGTGATTTAAAAGTTACAGTTCCAACTTTAGTACATAAATGTTGTCAATTCATTTTAGAAAATGAACTTTTAGAAGGATTATTTAGAATTAATTCTTCTTTGAAAAAAATAAAATATTTGGAATCCAAAATCCATGAATCTTTAAATGATAATCACGATTTCGAATTTATGGAATTATTGGATAATACCAAGAAAAATGATCCAAATACCATGGATGAGTTAAATAGTTATGATGTGTCAATGGTGTTGAAGAGGTATTTAAATAATTTGGATCATTATCTTATTAATAAAGAACTATATGGTAAATTAGTTAAAAATCATAACGGCGGTAACACTGCTATCGAATCTCCAGATTCTTTACAATCATTTGGTAGTTGTTTGACTTCTCTGACTGCAGTCGAAACTTATTCACCTTTTTCATCACGTACAAGTTTAGTAAGTGATGATAGTACTAATACTAGTTGCTCTGTAGGTAATGTCGTCAAGACAGAAACTCAGTTGTCCAAAGATGTTACAATTACCAGCATGTTATCCGCCGATGCTAAATTATTAGTATCATCATTACCTTTAGAAAGTTTAAACTTATTAATCTATTTATTAGATCATTTATCGTCATTAATCAATTTAAAAGATTTCACAGAAATTACTAAAATGAGTTCAATTACTTTATCTAAAATTTTTCAAATTTCAATTTTTGAATATAGTAATGAGATTAATGATTCTGCTGATAATTTATTGAATTTTTATAAAAAAAATGAAGAAATTTTAAGAAATTGGATTGAAAATTTTGATATTTTTTTCAATGAATTGGTTAAATTTATGAATTTGCAAAAAGAAGGTCAATTATCTGCTCCTGTATCGCTGTCATTGTCACCAACAACAACTTCAATTTCTCCTGAAGATCAAGATATGCCACATCCAACAATCCCATTAAATTCTTTTGAAAATCCACCAGATTTCAATGCTTCATATATGGATGCAAATACATCAGCAGATAACCTCAAAAAATCAAGAAGAAAATCGCTTTTTGGGTTTTCTTATAGATCATTTAGTTCTCCTTCAACAAATACAATTCATTCTGGTTTTACGAATACCAAAGAAAGTCTTACACTTACATCTAACCAACAAAATTGCGATGACCAAAAAGCAGAAGATAGCACTAACGTTAGCGTCAGCACTATTATTCCTGAACAAGAAGATACCTTTGATGGCAGTGATCAGGCTAAAGCCAAAAGATTCCCCGTTGAAGGCAATAAGAAATCAGAGGGAGGTCTCGTTAAAGCTTCAAGTGTCTTGGCCCATTCAATTTCTCAAATTAATGTTCCTAAAACGAGAAAATTGGTTTCTTCGAGAAGTGTCAGTCAAATTAATAGTGATGGCAAAAAAAATATGAATACCCCGCCACACTCCAAATTACCTTCTTCAACTTCAAATAAGACCACTGATATCAATCTGGTCTCCAGCGGCTGGACCGATAATAAAGCTGTTAAGGCAAAAAGGAGAATATCTTCTTACATCTTTAGTACTGGTGGTGGCGGCGATATTGCTGGTAAGGATAGAGATAGGAGCCAACCAAGAAGTTTTTCTGAAACTCTTTGGAAGGATCCAACCACAGGATTACTGAAAGAGCCATTAGTTAGTAACTCAATTTCGAGAGCTTCTCATCACGAGTTAATTAGAAGAAAAACTTTCAACGTGGATACAAAGTTTAGCAAAAAGAAAGAATCATTAAAGGAAACATTTTTAGCACTGGATGATAGCATTAAAAGAAACAGGAGATTAAGTCTCAGATTATTTGGATAAATGGATATGCGGAACGTGTGTAAGCTGTGTTATGCTCTTCACACTTTGAGTTTTTTAATTTTAATTTAAGGGTATACAAGCTGTTGCTGTTATATATTGCAATTTCTATATGGGCAAATATTAATAAAAATAAATTAATTATCTATTCAAGTTCAATGCGAACAACCTTTTGTTGTATACCGTAAATGGATATTTTGCATTTAGGTGCACTTCCTATATTTTGCTTTTTTTGATTAAGAGCTTTAAATATCAAAATACACACTAGAAATAATAAAAGTAACCGCTGTTAGACTATTGTAAATTAACTGTTTTTCAATTAAGATCGAGTGATAGAACTTGGGGGACTGGAGAAGTTGCTTTGTGATTGCATATGTATTTTGAAAATGAGTTACGAAACGTTGCTAATTCCCATGAACTCTTCTATAGACCAAGATAGAGTTTTTTTAGTTTATTGGATATTGGCATTATGCAGTTCGATTACTATTATTTTTTATTTCAATCGATATGTTGGATTTATGATATCGTTCTTAATAAATAAGTTTTTGCAATTATATCTTCGTTATGAGATTCGAATAAAGGTTCAGTCTTTCAAGATTTCATTTTTGGGAGGAAGGTTTTTTTTCAAAAATTTTTCTATAATAACAAAAGACTATACTTTGTTAGTACTACAAGGTTCCTTAACTTGGAGGTATTGGTTAAGATTACCTAGAAAAACAAAATTGGAATTAGATGATGAAAATTTGAAAAATGACAGTTTAGCTTCCAGATTCTTACTACAAATTGATGGATGTGAAATGTTTTTATATAACAGATCGGTTGCATACGACAACTTGATGGATTTCATCAAGAGATCAGATGCTACCGCGAGTGAAGAGATAAATAACGCATTTGAAGAGCATGATTTTTTCAGTTCAGATACTAGTGATTCGAAAAATAAAGCACAGCAAAACAATTCATTATCAGATAACGAAAAAGATGCTAACACTATAGTAAATGTTGATAATGAGATTGCTATTAAGAATAATAATAATAGATTTAAACTATTTTCCAGAATGGACTTATTTCCAATTTCATTGACCGTTAAAAAAGGTTCGCTAGTGATAGGAAATGAAACTACATCTTCTATACTAGTAATATCCTATCAGTCAATTGACAATGGGTTAATTGATTTGACAAAATGTGGGAATAAATTGGATTTACATGGTATAGAATACACTATGAACTTGAACAATTTGAAAGTTTCCTTAACAAAAAATTACAGTTATAAAAATACATCTGTTGACTACAAAACTAAAAAGAAACATAAGAATTTACAAAGATTTAAAAAAACTAAACTTTATAAAATTTTAGAAAAAATTTTATTTGGAAACCAAAAGAAGAAACCGGCTTTCGCTAAGGAGCAGGAGTGGGTAGGTTTACTGAGATATTTGGGGCAGGATCACTCATTTATAAATGTTAAACACCATGAAATAGAGCAAGAAGAATACGCAAGATATACAACCATATTAGATTCAAAGTTATGTAATTTTAATTACTACTATGACATTCCGGGTTTTGTGCCCAGGGTTCAGGAACCGCTTCTAGAGTCAACTGATATTGGTAACAGCGGTTCTCTGCCTAAAACAGGTATAACTTTTGAACTTTCTCATTCAACAGTGCATTACGGACCTTGGGCTCATAGAGAAAGAATAGATTTACATAAAATGATTTTTCCATCGGCATGCAGAGATGCAATTCCTTTTAGTTATTTGAAGCCAGGAAGTAGGAGAAGATATACCGAATTCAACATCAAAGTTGATATAAAAGATGATTTAGTAATGCGGGTTCCATTTAGAGAGTTGACAAAGCGTACTGAGGATCATGAAAAAGATTTATCAAAGAATAATGAAACTCTTATAGAAGAAGAAGAAAAAGATGTTGAGGAAGGTAAAACTAAAAATTCGAAAAGAGTTATACCATTTTCATGGATTGATATCAAAGTTTCTGGTGGAACATACTCATCTATTTCAACGTCCTATATTCCAACGCTGGAAAATGGATTTCAAAATAATCTTAATCTGGTATTAATTAAACCAGAAATACGAACATCAATTAACCATGATATTTTTTTCCAAAGTTCAAGACATGAAATAGACTGTAACTTGAATTTCCCTTTGGAATGGAATGGTTTGACTAAATGGTATTTTAACAACTCATCTACAAATTCAGAAATTTTTTTACTTCGCGATCATATTTACTTACTAAGTTATCTAGTAGGTGATTTTTCTCTGGGTGCTCCACCACAATATGAATTATTTAAGCCTTTTAAATATTTCATTAATTGGAAATTTAACTCGGGTTACAAAATATTTCTAAATATCAACGATAGTAACATTATTAATAATCCTTTGGATTTCAATGATAATGTGTTTTTGTCTATCCAGGGTGATAGTTTAGATTTCGGTTTGGAAATTCCCTTAGATAACATTTTAAGAAAATCAACACTGCTTCCTTATAGTATCAGGACCCTGGCTTTCAAGTTAATATTGGATACACCACCTTGGCATACTTTGAACAATTTTTTGAAAGACAATGTAGTGGGTCATAGTGAAAATTTTGTCATTACTGGTTCTTACATATCGAACTCTAAAGTCGATATCAATGCAATTGATAGCATTTCTATTGATTGTAACTGTGAAAATACCGTTCTACAGACGTATGGGTTTATTATCAAATACCTGATGAAAATTAGAGAAAATTATTTTGGTGACCATAAACATTTCAAAACTTTAGATGAATATATTACTGGATTGAACAAAATACCATCTGGGGTTAAGGAAGCGTTTCATGATAGTTATGCAGAAGCAAATGCCTCAGAGGTAAAATCTGATAATTTGAATAGTGCTGAAACTAATGCTGATGCAGGATCGAATCTTCGAAATCATCATTTTCTTAGAATTGAAAATGAACTAGATGTATTATTCTCGTTTTTTGTGAAAAAGGCTGCTATTATATTGCCCTCTCATCTCTATAACTGTGATTCTTTCATTAGCTTATTTTTTGATACATTAGATGTTGATCTTAGATATACCAACTACTACATGGACTTTCAGGCAAATACATCTGAAGTCAGATCTAAAGTAGCTGAAGTCACAAAAAGTGATACCAATTTTTATGATTATGTTTTCGAAATTGATATGTCAGAACCGGATTTACTAATCAATGAAGGCGTCTCCATTCATGGTCATAGAATGTTTGGGTTGCCACCAGTTGAACCTACGTATTTTTGTAAATGGGATTTCACCACTGGTGTTGTCATATTAAATGACACTAGAACTAATAAATTTCTAAGCTGTATGGAAACTTGCATGAATAATTTACATCTTTCAAGAAAGGATATCGAGAATGCGCTTCTTGTCGACGTACCCATTATTTATGATATCACTGTCATTACTTTTAGCTGTCCTAGCATTTTACTTATTTTAGACCCCAGCAGCGAAAAACATAGCAAAAATCCAAGATTAGAGATAACATTGTCCGATATATCCTTCGATTTTAATGATTTTGCAAATGATAGATATTCCAAAAGAATTAATTTTAAAGCTCCTGATATTTCTTTGAAGTTGGTAGATAAGGAGACAGGTTGTTTGAAAGGCTGCTTAGAGACCACTCTCATAGTTACAAATTTTATACAGTCGCAAGATTTTGAAAACAAAAGAAATTTGCAGCAAACTCATATTAGGATAAACGATGCTCCGTTTCACAGACTTCCTTATTTTGTGGAGCTGGAGAACAGAAATAAAAACTACAACAAACTTTATAAAATAATTAAACCATCCATAATATTACCCGATTTACCACCACCTTTGAATAGTCAATCAGTTGACTTTGTATTTGAGGAGTTGCCATTTTTCGATGATAACTACTGGGATGAAAATTCGTCGGAGGAAAATCCTTCCACTTCTGAAAGTTTTAAGTCAATCAGATTGAAAAATATTTCTTCAAATTTAGGAAACGCAAACACTCCCGACTTGAAAAATAAACCATCTTTATTGGGAGAGAATTTTCCGAATTTTTGCTTTTACTCAACTTCAGAATTTACGCCTCTGTATGCGCCAGATCCAAACTATGAATATGATAATTTTATTATTAATTTGGGATCAGTGAAAGCTTTTCTAGCTCCTTCCTCACTTTCAGTATTTCCGGATTTGATAGATAATTTAGACAGTTTTACAGTGGAAAATGTTATGGACTCATTGCAAAGTACTATTATAACGCACTTGCAAAATCACCTGAAACTACCATCATCTGTTATTAATATCAGATTTGTTTCTCCCACTGTTGATTTCAAGCTAGGTGAATTTGAAAATATTCAAACAATGGATGAGGTGTTCGATTACAATGTCGAAAATTTGAAAGGATATGCAAGCCATATTGATGTAAAAATTGTTAATCCTTCTCTAGTGGCATCGGTAAAAAAAACGAAAGGTTCCAATGGACTTTTAGGTGCTATGCATAAAGATCTGATAGAGGTGGAAAAACATCTGGCTCTTCACATTAGAGAAGTTAAGATTGGCTTAGTTAAGTATGAACGCGAAAGCGATATTTCTATTTTTGCTGGCGACAGTTATATGCTATCATTTTCACTAAATGATTTGGAATTTTGGGCTACAAGTACTATTGGAATCACTCGTTCCTTCAATATTCGAACTTTAGACGTTTCTTTAGATTCAAATAATTTGATTTGGATAGGAAACTTTTTATCTAAGAATATTAATAATTTTTTGTTTGTTTTTAATGAACTTAAATCAAGTTCCTCAAATAAGAAAAAAAGTGAAGTTGAACTATTATATTCATTATCAGTTGCGAGCGCGAATTACGGCGTTGAACATGATCCAGCAGTTTTGACCAAACCCGCTTATATTACTAGGTCATCAACAAGTCATATAAGATCGAAGGATAGTTGGAAAGTTCTTACGAGGTTACGTCACGTTTTGCAAAATTTACCACCAGAGTGGCTTGAAAATACTAACAAGTCCTTTCAAACTCGTTCTTGGGAAGCTCCTGCAGAATCATTAAATGCGGTCTTAGATGTTTTTAAAAGATGGAGAAGCTGGGAATTTTCCGATATAGAACATTGCTATGTTTTTAAGTACGTTTTTGATTTGCCTTTAGTAGCTGTTAATGAAAAGAAGACATACGAAAACAGTAATCTTCATTTTGGCATTGAGGGTCTAACGTTAAGACTTATTGCGCTAGATATTGAGGATGATTATGTTTCTATTGACTATCTTGCACTATCAGTGTTTATAGAACGGGAAATTTTTCTACCGGAATTTCTGCTATTGAATATGGATGATGATACAGATCGTAAAGGGCTAAATATTAACGTTGTATTTAGCTTAGGTTCATTGAGAGATAAAATAAGTCCAGTTATTTTCAAACTAAAGGAATTATGGGAAAATATTGATATCACAAGACACAAACCTAATTCTTCATCCAATGCCTCAATAAATCATGAAAATGAATCTTTTGAGGACCAATCACCAAAAAAACACGTTCCGATGTGTCTTAATGTTTCTTGTGTTATTGACAAAATTTTCCACAAATTGAAAGTGGATAAAACTGGATTATCTATCACCTATAATGATTTAGCCTTGACAACTTTGATTATTACAACTTGTGACCTAAAAAATAATCTACCTTTTGATGTCGTTTTGGCCTGTGATTATATGGAGTCTGAAGTTTTTCTAAACGAAAGTGCTGTTTTGAGTCATGTCATCAAAGAGAGCAACATCATATTTTCTAGTGCTGGAACGCTTGATGAGGGGTTGAAAAGAATGGAAATATCTTCTAAGGAACTCGGATTCAAATGTGATCAAGGAACAGATGAGTATATCTTGTTAGTTGATACTATACTTGACAACGAATTAAAATTTTTCGATCCTCTTAAGGAGATGAAAGCATCGTATAATAAGCACAGGAAGCCATATCTTTTGCCAGAGATCAGCGATGATAGCTCTAATTCATTTGCTCCTAAGCTATTGTCAGACTTTATAAAGTTTTCGTTTTTAGTTTCGTTCAAAGTGGATCAAATAAATTGGGATATCGAGGTTCTTTCTCCTTTAAAATTCAATGGTATTATAGGAGGGGTTTCCTCGCAAATTCATATCGTGAAAGATGTCCTTGTTTCGGATATCCAATTTGACTCAATGACAACTAATTTGATCTCATCTAAAAATGGAATTGAGACATTTCTATATCTGAAAACAGAATTATCTAACTTGAACCTTTTTGCGAAAGCTTTGTTATCTCAAGATTCAAGTTTATTTGAGGTATATATCAAATCCGATAGTTGTATTTTATCGATACCTAAGATTATCGATACCTTGACTGTTGCGTTTAAAGATAAGGAGCGTGCTATAGATAACGTCAAAAAATTTGAAAACATTAGTGATAAAATTAAGAACCTTGTTAATACTACTAAAACGTATGTTGACGATAACAAGCTCGATGAAGGAAAATCAAAGCCAATTTTCACAAAATTTTCTAATGAAAATAAGTATTCTTGTCTTGTTACATCATTGGATAATTTCACTTATAGGTTGGATACGAGGGACAATAACTTACTTTTTTATAACTATTCAATGAGTCAAATGCTTCATCAAATTGATAAAGTGAGTCCATTTGGCGAAATAAATTTACCTTCAACCAGATTTTCTGTCTCGAATTCACAGCATAATATCAAGGAATTAACCGTATTGGATATTAATCTTGGGTTGAAAATCATTAATCCCGAGAAAATTGAACATGCTTTGCAAACTATGCAAATTGAAGTTAATTTTTGTAGATTATGCTTGAATCCTTTATTATTAGTGGGTATTGTCAAACTTGTGAAAAACTTGACGATAACTGTCAAAAGTTATAGACAAAATGAACTAAAAGTAACAGATAACAAATCAAAAGCCGTTGAAAATTCCGTGGGCTCCATTTTAAGTTTCTTTTCAATTCATATATTGGCTTATAACATTTGTTTTGGTTGGATATTTTCAAGTACTCCAATGCATGATGATGATTATCCTGGTGTAATTATTGGATGTGAAAGAATTTTCGTTGTTACAGAAAAAGATGTTGGTAAACTTACACTTATCGATGCTTACTTGTCGTTAGCTCATGGATCCAATTGCTCTAACTTTTACAGCAACAAAAGTGAATTCGATTCTGCGAATCGTGCTTTCTTACCGAATGTTCAACTGAGTTATGCTGTATTAGAGGTGGATAGCCTCAAAAATGTTTATTCATCTGTTACAGGAGAACAATTGGATATTAAGCTAGAGTCTGCTGCTCTTGTTTTTATTGAAAAAACTTTGAAATCTATTGCGTTAGCGAAAGAAAATTTGGAATCTCTTCAAATATTCGACACAGAAGCAACTGACTTTTCGAAATCTAACTTTTCTTCTCAATCTGATGATTCCAAGATTCATTCAATTGCTTGTATTATGAGCTTTGAAGGTGCAAAAATTTTGATTTATTCTGACGATTCAGGAAATATAGAAACCTCACCGTCTTTCTTTTTACACTCTCCAGCAGTTAGAACCGCTGTCGAATATATTCGGAAACCAAATTCAATAAAGAAGCATAATATCAAAACGGAGATCTTAGCTTCATCTTCTAAAAATACATTATATTCGACTTGTGTTCCCATTATAGTTGATATATTCCATTACGTAAAAAAAATGATTCCTTCTTCAGATGCTAAAGACGAACCTCAAAATGTGAAGACCCCTCAAACGACAGAGGATATTGATATTGGCTCATTGTTATCTGATTTCAACATAAATATAGGCGTCCGAATTGAACCGCAGAAGCTAACTCTTAGTTGCGAGCCAACTGCTAAAGTTAAAGTTGTGGCTAGTTGTTCAGGTATTGACTTACATTTTGACACATGTGAAGATACTGGTGCAATTACCGGTGTCTTTGAAACAGAAGGTCTAAGGGCATCATTGCAGCATATTTATTCTCGAGAGATTAGTGGCTCTATTAATCTTGAAGAACTTTTAATTAGCGGTATTTATGATGCTGATAAGGAAAAGAAAATATTCACTGCTGGTAAAATCACCAATGTATTTTCTTATATCAATATTAAACAACTTCAAGATTTAGATCTTTTTAGAGATATTTGGGTGCCAGCAGCATTTTATGAAGAAGATGTTAAAACAGATGTGATTCAATCTCCAACAAAGCATAGCGGTAATCGGAATATAGCAGCGCGTGCTCGTGAAGTTTCGAAAACTGGTGCATTTCCATGGGTTATCACTTTTATGATTTTAAACTTCAATTCAAAAGTTGACTTGGGAAAATCTTTGGGTGTAGTAACTTTGCATATGGATAGGTTTAGTGCAATATCTAAGAAATCCATTTCTTGGGAGCAAAATATGAAATTAGCGTTCGACACTATAACTTTAGTTTCAGAGGGTAGACTTGGGGGTGAAGTAGTTGTGAAAAATTTTTGTGTGCATACTGCGATTAGTTGGAAATTGAATAATGGTGTGTTTGATATTCCCTTGGTTTTACTTTCTGCTGGTTTAGATTCGCTTCAAGCAAAAGCGTCACTTGATTTTCACGCTTTTTTCATATTTAATGTTGAAAACTTAAACGGAAGTTTGTTCAACCAACGAGACAAGACTAAATTTTTGCATGATGGTCTTTATGCTACGATTAATTTGGATTCAATTGAGATTTATTTTACAGCATTGACTGCCTCAAATTTCTGGGATATCTATAGCACTATTCTACGTATTCGTAAAGATAGTGAAATATCCTATAAGGAGGTTTTGCGTGATTCTGCTACAAAGAAATCTGAAGTTATGTTGAATAAAATTGATGATTCTTCGGATTCACTTTCTAAAGCTATCGAAGCTTTAAAGACAGAGTTGATTGTTAGAATTGGTCGGATTTTAGTCCAAGTTTATCCAAGTTCGTTATTTGATTCTCAAGTTTTATTGTTCAAAATTGGCGAAACAAAAGTAATTTTTTTACAAGATACCACAGGTAAACTAGAAAGCAAGTTAGATTTAAAATTACAAGATTGTCTGCTTTCATTATCAAATTTCAAAAAACCATTCATGGATGAAAATGATATAAAATCGGTATCTATCGACAATTTTGTTAGAAATTCTCGTGAAGCAAAAGGCGGTACAATATTTGTTTTCCCATCTGTTCTAGTAGATATGGATATTTGGAAATCCCTGGACTCTAACATAATTGAATATATTTATCATAGTTCCTTTGGTGGTAAAGTCGATATTCGTTGGAATTTAGGATCAGTAAATTTCATTCGTGAAATGTGGGCCACACATGCAAGAGCATTATCTACTCGTCTTGAAACCTATAGAAGAAATAATACTTTTGAGAAAATTGAAGAAGAATCAAACTCTACCCACAGGAAAGGTAGCATTTTTGCTGCCGTTAATATCGAAGATAAGTTGAAGGATGTCGAATTAGATTCAAAGTACGTTTATGTCCCTGTATCAACTCCGATTATTGAAGCTCCTCAATTAAAAGAATTAGGTGATGCGACACCTCCGTTAGAATGGTTTGGCTTGCATAGACAAAAATTCCCGGACATGACACACCAGTATATAATTATCAGTTTACAAAAAATGGTTAATGAAGTTGAAACACAATACGAAAGAGTTTTGACGTAATTTTACAAAAACATTTTTATAGAGCAATTATAATGATTTTAATGATTAGAAAATGCTGTAGATGAACTAAAATAAAGTAAATTTATTTCTTTCCGATTTTTGCTATTTATCTTTTACTAATGATTATAGAGTTACATCGCGTATACGTTTCTGGAAGAAGAAAAAAATAAAAAAAAAAAAAAAAATAAAAATAAAAATTTAAACTCGTTGAGTCTTTGATGAAGATAACTTTAAAATACATTGAGATATCAACCAAGAGTAGCATCTCATATCATGGCATTAATTGAGAAGATAAGAAGGGCTTTTGAAAGATATGATTTGGTACCAAAGCTAAAGAAATCATTGTCTTCTATATCGATATTACTAACAATAGTAGGAATAGTGTGGATACTTGTACTTCCGATAAAGGGACAATTTAGAAATACTTATATCTCAGAAAATGCTTTGATGCCATCACAAGCCTACAGTTTTTTTAGAGAAAGTGAATGGAATATATTGAGAGGTTACAGATCTGAAGTTGTCAAGCTTGAATCTTTACCAATAACAGCTCGAAATGATGTATTAGAGATTTGGTTAAAAAGCTTGGGTTATAAGACATCGAAACACCAATATCATGAATTACATAGCAACAAATCAAGTGGTGATACCGGTGAAAACTTTTACGCTATTATGCATGCTCCTAGAGGGGATGATACAGAGGCAATGGTATTAGCTGCTCCTTGGGTTACATCAGACGGTGAATTTAATACTGGAGGAATATCTTTAGCAGTATCTATGGCCAATTATTTTTCAAGATTATCTATATGGTCTAAAAATATAATCATTTTAATTCCTGAAGATAACAAGTATGCCTTGCGATCATGGGTTGAGGCCTATCATAACTCGTTGGATAAAACTGCTGGTTCTATTGAGTCTGCCATTGTCATGGAGTACCCTTCAGATGGTGATCATTTAGAATACATTGAGGTAGAATATGAAGGATTGAACGGTCAATTACCAAATTTAGATTTTGTGAATTGTGCCGTTTTCATTGGAGAACATGAGGGATTTAAGATTTCATTGCAAAATACTCCGGTTTCAAAACTAACGAGTAACACCTATTTTGATAGATTAGCAATATTGTTGAAAGGTATCAAAAATTTAGCTATCTCAGGTGTAAGGAAATCAAATGGTTGTGAATCTTTCAGTGGTTGGAATATTCAATCGATAACTATAAGAGCAAAAGGAGTAAATGGTTCTCATGATATCACGAAATATGGTAGAGTTGTTGAAGCTTTATTCAGAAGTGTTAATAATCTATTGGAAAAATTTCACCAATCTTTTTTTTTCTATTTAATGTTACAGCCAAGAAATTTTGTTTCAATTGGTACTTATTTACCAAGTGTTGGTATAATAGCTGTTGGTTTTGCATTTATGTCGTTGAATAGTTTTTTCAATAATAGTTTCACCTATTCACAAATGATTGGTGGATTAGAGAAAATGTGCATTACTTTCTTAGTTGTAATTATAAGCAGCATAATTTTTGGAATATCGTTATTAGTTTCAACAAATCACATTAACTATAACTTGTTGACACAATTTTTGATATCAAGTTGTGTCTTAATGTCATTAATGCCAATAATAAATTTACAAACAATCAAAATTACACTGAAACCAACATTTTTATACCTTTTTCAAAGTGCTTCATATTTGTATATTACAATGTTACTGGCCTCGCTATCAGTCGTCCATTTTGCATTAGCGTTTAGCATTGCTGTCCTATGCTTGCCATTATTATTTGTCAAAGTTCAACAAACAACAATGATCAAATTACAACCTTTTATAAACTCTATAGCATTATTGTTATCGTGTCCATGGTTCAGTATTGTCTTACTTTACTACTCCCTCAAAGATTTCGATAGCATGTCTTCTATAACACGAAACCTATTAACTTCGTGGTCAGAATTACAGTCCTGGACTTGGTTCGTCATTATATTCGGTTGGTTACCTGCATGGTTATGTTTTGTCATTACAGGTAGTATTCTTCCTTTGCCTCAAGTCGAACATCTGGAAAGAAAAAAACTCCCGGTTATCACCAGCAGCAGCAGTATTAAAAAAAAGGAGAAATGATGTGATTAATCTAAGCCCGCTAAATCACATCAACAACGAAAACAACAACAGCCATATATATATATTTATGTCTTATAGTTCAAAAATAACATTAATACCCACTAAACAATAGAAATAGGTAGTTTATTTTATACCGAGTACCTAACTTTTCAACACTGTGGCTGCAGATGAGATCGCGAAAACGCACCCAAAAATCATGCAATGCATATAGTTGCGTCTATGTGTTTTCCCCATGGTATCAATCAGCTTTCTATAGATAGCCACATCTGTCTGTACTGTTAATATAGGAATTAAAGTGAGAGGTGTGGTGGACTGAATATTGAGTAATTAGCAAGGTTGGATCTTAATGTTCAGACTAAGCTATTACGAATTATATCTGAAAAATTCTTGCATCCACTTTTCGGAAAATTTCAAGATATATAAAAAGAAGCATAAAGTATCAGTAGATCTGTTTCCTCAGTTGAGAATAGAGACAACAAGATATAATCTTCACTGTTCGGAAATGGTTGACAAGAAAAATCAAGTTGATGAAACTATATCGATTCTTCAACCTAAAGGGTTGGGATCAGAAAGTGAATCAGAAGAGTTGAATAGCAGTCATTCTACTTTCCAAACTTACAAGATTATTGTTCCTCCAGTAAGTGGAAGTGATGAGAAGACAGCAACTGATTGTTTTTATATTACTAAAGATTGGACTGAAGAAGAAGAGAATAGAGTTAAGAGGAAAGCTGATTGGATTGTTATGCCCTTATTAATATTGGGGTTCTTTGCTTTGCAGTTGGATAGAGGAAATATCTCGAATGCTTTAACAGGTACTATTTTGGAAGATTTGAATATAACTGAAGACCAAGTTAATGTTGGGAATCAGTTGTTATATGTTGGTATTGTGTTAGGTGAAATTCCAAGTAACTATGTATTACAAAGAGTTGGTCCTAGAAATTGGATAAGTTGTCAAATTGTTGTTTGGGGTCTCGTTGCATTTTGTCAAGCTTTTATTCAAAATTATGCAGGTTTCCTTGTCACAAGAATAATATTAGGATTTTGTGAATCAGGGTTTATTTGTGCTGGTTTGTACTGTATCTCATATTGGTACAGAAAAGATGAATTGGGAAAACGTCACAGTTTATATTATTTTGGTAATTATGGTGCATCTTGTATCAGTGGTTATATTGCTGGTGGATTATTGGAAATTAAAGTTTGGAATGGTTGGAGATGGTTGTTTTTAGTTGAAGGTATATTTACCATGGTTATTGGGGTTTTTTTTAGTTTAATCTTCCCACAGTCAACAACCGATACTTCTCCATTTTGGGCTCCTAAACTTCAACTTTTCAATAAAAGAGAGAGGTACATCTTAACAAATCGACTTTTACTTGATGATCCAATTAAAGCTCTTAACTTGAGAAGACATATGAGTTTAGGAGATATCAAAAGAGGTTTGCTTAAATGGAGAATTTGGTACCACGGTATAATAAGTTTTGTCAATAATGGGCCTTACGGTGCATTGTCCACATACTATCCAACTCTTATCAAATCAATGGGATATACTCAGTTCCAAGCAAATGCTTTATCCTCTGTTGCATATTGGATTGGTCTTGTTTTTTCGTTTTCTGCAAATACCCAAGCGGATTATTTTAAACCAAGAGCTATTCCCGTTATGTTTTGGAGTATCTGGCAGTTATCATTTGCTATTGCCTTTAGGTGTATCAATGGTTCTGCATCATATCATCTGAGGTATGCTGTGTTGACATTATTAATGAGCAGTACTATGGTCATTCATATTTTGAATACTTACTGGGTAAGTTTGAATGCTGCTACACCAACAGATAGGTCAATAGCATTAGCAATGAACATTTCGTTGGTTAATATGGGAAATATTTATGGTAATCAGCTTTTCCGTAGTAGCGATCTGCCTGCATATAAACATGGAATGTTGGTGATCATCATCCTTTTCATTATTGGTTTCTTTTTAATTCTTTTTAACATGATTCAGTATTATTGGACTAATAAACAGTTGGATAAGAAATATCCAGTGGAAAACACTAATGAAGTTGGTGCACAGCTGGTATCAATCGATCGTGGTGTTAATTCATACTCTAAAGATGAACATGGGTTTATTGTTGTTGATTTTACTAAAAATGCAAACGTTGATTACGACGAAGTTTACAGAAAGTTCAGATATTCACCTTGATTTTCATTTCTACTATTTAAATTTTTTATTTCTTCCTAAAAGCTATTGCAAACTTTTTAATTTCAATTCTTTTCAAAATTAGTTAATGATGGATAGCTACATATATATATCTGTGCACTAATTAATATTTTTATTTATATTTTTTAAATCGACTATTACTCTCTATACTTTTCCATAAATTTGTTATGGAATTTTTGCCAATCATATATCCATTGGTTTCCTGGAGCCAAAAAAGTTGTTCTTACATGGTAAGTTCCTGGAACTTGACCAAACCCGGAACCTGGGACTGCACAAATACCTGTACTCATCAATAATTCATGACAATAAAATTCATCTGCTTCAATACCCAATTCTTGAGCAATTTTGATAGCTTTTTGTGGAATCGATATTTTTGGGAAACAGTACATTGATCCTTCTGGTAATTGACATTCAACACCTTCCATTTCATTAAAAGCTTTATATAACTCTGTAGCCTTATCTTTCAACGAATTATGAATTGCAGATCTTTCTTTTTGATCTAATTCATATGATTCAGAACCTGGTTGAGGTGGATTTACCATTAATTGAACTAAAGCTTGACCTGTTACAACAGGACATAATGAAATCGATGCCAATTTCAAAATTTGTTGCCTGACCTCTTCTTCAAATCCAATAATTTCCATATAACCTCCTCTTTGACCACATTCACCACTAACACCTTTTGAAGTTGAGTGTAAAGAAGCTAATTGGACATTGTCAAATTTTCCTGGGAACCTTTCTTGTAATGATCTTAAAGTTTTCTTAAAGGAAACAAACTCACCTTTGAAAATATTTTCTTGATAAACTTCATCTGCAATAACTACTAAACCGTATTCAGCAGCAACTTCTAATATTTCTTCAATAACTTCTTGTTTTAACACAGAACCTGTTGGGTTTCCAGGAGTTATAACAACTAAAGCTCTAATATCAATTCCAGCTTTTTCATTTTCCTTACATAATTTACCTAATTCTTTAGGATTAACTGACCAATTTTCTTGTTCATTTAAATAATATGGAATCACTGGTGCATTTTGTATGGCCAAAGTAGCGGTATATAATGGATACTGGGGGATAGGAATCATAAACCCAGTAGATTTCCCATTAGATAATAAAGACAACAAGTATGAAACAGCTGTTGATGCACCTGTAGTTAAAAAGATGTCATCAGCATGAGCTTTGTAACCATCTCTTTTCGAAATAAATTCAGCAATTGATTTTCTAATATAAGGTACACCTTGGGAATGAGAATAAGCACCAACAGATCCTGTATTTTCAACTAAAATTTTAGCTCTTTCAACAACATCTTTTGGAAATAATTTGCCAAGTTCTTTTTTCTCAATCAATTCTGGATATTGTAAAATCGATAAAACTTGTCTATAAAAAGTTAAAGGTTTTTGATCCAATTGTTGAGGATTCCCGATATTAGCATTTATAATTTGTTTAAATGGTAATTCCTTCCCCAGTGGAGATTTTAACTTCAGCCTTAATTCTTCAGCTTTTGTAGGAATACTACCACGAACAGCATACTTGGCATTTAAAGCATGTTTATTCAATTGAACAGCCTTTAACTTTCCTGCTGGTGTAAAATTTGGTACCGAAGATAACGATCTAGTAAACTTATAGTTTCTCAATACTGGGTTTACTTTATCGATTAAACCTGATCTATACCTAAGCATGACTTTCAAAAATATTTCTATCTAATCAAATAAAATAGAAAACTGAAAAAAAAAGAAGAGAAAAACAAAAATCACCTTCACTCTTAGTGATGAAGTATTGCCCTTCTATTTATTTATATTATTCTTAAATATTATGACTAAAACTGTTTTCGACTTATTTTTCATGGATGAAAAATTTCTGCCGAGATACATACATAAAGAGAAAAAAAAAAAAAAAAATCTGAAAAATTATAGATACTAATTATATTACAAACAAAAAACACACAGAGTAAAAAGAAGAAATTTTAAAGCAAGCTATATGAAAAACCTTTCACCGTTTGCAACCTTTAGAGTTTTTTTTTTTTTCCTATCATTAATACCTCTACCATTATTCATTCTTTCTTGACTACGATGATGAAAAACTTTGCCTGGACATAAAGTTATTATCAGTCTTCTTATAACTAAAAATCAAGGTCGTGTGCATAAGCACCAATAAGAGTGCAACCAAAACAGAAGTTCCTCTTTAGGATCTTTGTGTTGTTTGTGCACACCTTTTAATAGAAAAAATATTTTTTTTTTTCATTTTTTTTCAGCCTTCAAAAATTCAAAATTCAGAAAAAATAATCAACAGCCCTGGTGCTTCCCAATTAGATTATTTGGTTTTCTGCGCACTACTAAAAAGATTTTTCGAATTGTAAAAATTTCTTTGTAATTTATAACACGACTGTTTATTACTATTTTTTTTTTTGCAGATTTGACCAAACAAACATACAAAAAAAAAATGTTCTAAATTTAATGGGAATCTGAGTTTGGAATTATTTGAAAAATTGGCATTCAACGAAGAAATAAGGTAAGAGGTTAGTGGAGTTTTCAGAGTTTGAATTTCTTGAAAGATTGAAAGATTGAAAGTTTTTTTGGGAAAATTATGTCGACGGGTGACTTTTATGGAATTTTAGGTGTATCTTCCGATGCTACTTCAACGGATATCAAGAAGGCATATAGGAAATTAGCCCTTTTACATCATCCAGATAAAGTATCTGAAGATATAAGAGAAGAATCAGAGATTAAATTTAAAGAAATTAGTCATGCGTATGAGGTATTAATAGATGATGAAAAACGAAGATATTATGATTTATATGGAGTTGAAGATGGAAACGCAGGTAACGGTGGTGGCCCCGGTGGATATGGCGGCGGCGGGTTTGGAGGCAGCGGCCTGGGAGGTGAAGAATTTAGTCCTGAAGATTTTTTCAATTTTTTCAATGGAGGTGTTCCAACTGGGGGACCACGTCATGGTGGTAATGCAAATAATGGTAGATCAAATAATCAGAAACAAAATAAAACTCCTAGTGCCAATTTAGATGTGGAAATCACTTTGGAAGATTTATATAAAGGTAAAGTTATCAAAACCACATCAACAAGAAATATATTATGCAAGCATTGTAAAGGAACAGGTGCAAAACCTCATTCTGTACCTAAAAAATGTTCATTATGCGATGGTAATGGGTACCAGGTGAAACTTAGAAGAGTAGGACCTGGTTTAGTTACTCAAGAATATGTTGATTGTAATAATTGTAAAGGAACAGGTAAGATTTTTAAAACAAAGGACAAGTGTAAAAAATGTAATGGGAAATGTGTTAAAGAAGAAACCAAGATATTAGAATTTAATATAAAAAAAGGTTCTCCAGCTTCGGGGAAAATTATCTTGGAACATGAAAGTGATGAAGAATATGGTAAAATAACTGGAGATGTTATATTGAATTATACAACTAAATCTCATGATGTTTTCACAAAAAAAGGAGATGATTTATATTTAAAAATTAATTTAAAATTATATGAAGCCCTTTGTGGATTTTACAAGAAAAATATAGTGAAAACATTAGATAATAGATCTTTAGATTTGAAAATTCCTCCTGGAAAAGTATTAAGACCAGGTGATTATATTAAAATTCCTGGAGAAGGAATGCCAATTTCCAAAGAAAAAGCCGCAGCATCTTCTTGGTTCAGTAAAAACTGTGATGATGTTTACGGTGATTTGTATATAGAATTGGAAATTGAATTTCCAAAGGATAATTGGTTTTTGGAAAAAAACGAATTAAATCAAATCAAATCAGTACTATCGAATGTTGAATATCCAACAAAGAATGAAAACAAGAAAAGTTCTCTCAATGATAATGGAACAATTGAGTCATTTGAAGTCAACAAATTCACAGTCATTAAAAAAGAGTCATTACCAGATTATTCTGTTGAAGAAGGTGAAACAAAAGAGGAGAATAACGGTGCAGCAGAAGATGATTACTATTACTATGATCAAGGGGGATATGAGAATGCGCAACCTGAGTGTCAGACGCAGTAAATAGATATATTTCACTATCCAGCACATGGTTCAGAAATAAACATGAAAAAAAAAAAAAAATCTAATTTAATTAATTTGTGTACATATTTATATATTTTATTAACTCTCTTCATATTTTTTTTTTTTTTTAATATCCATACACTTTACAAAATAATAATAAAAAAGACACAAGTATCTTTAATTATCTTTATTAGTACTAATATTGTTATTTGATTTGAGGACATTTGTACTAACTGTTCTCCTCAAATTTTTTTTATCAGAACCAGCTTCATTACTGTTACCGTTAATTACTATCCCGCCATGATTAACTCCTATACCATACCAGCTTGGCTGCTGATGTTGGTGCTGTTGATATTGATTAATATTCGTGTGTGTAAAACTTCTTGTTAGTTTGGCGTTATTATTAGTTTCAGGTCCACCAAGATTTGGTGAACTATTATTGCTTGTGCTGATCCCCATAGTTACGCCGTTGGCTAATTTCTTGCTGGTGTAATCTCTCATATTATCTAAATCTGAAAAACTAAGAACAGATGACCTTGTTCTTATCCTACCGGGGCGTTCTTCATTTCCAAAAGAAATGCTCTTGAAATTAACAGAATCGTTATCTTCATCATGTTGTGATATTATCAGCACAGGCGGTAATAATGATCCTTCTTGTGATTGCACATCTTGATTTTTGTAAAGATTCATCAATCCTTCTTCCAAATCGCTTAAAGATATTTCTTCTTTGTTCAAATTTCGAAGAATAAATTTGTTGTAATACCTTCTGACAGTTAATTTGGTCTTAGAAATGAGTGAACCCAGTGAAAAATTTAAAAATTTAAAACGATGTATTCCAGTACGGTACAACAGGAAAAATATAAACCCAATAAGTATAACAAGTATAGCTAGCGAAGTCATGGATGTACTATTTGCGTCATTATTTATAATATACTTATTGTTAACTGAGTTTCTACCAGATGAAGAAGCAGTTGCCTTAAAATCAATCTTGTTTTCGATATTACTATTAGTAGATTCCAAACTTTGACCTGCACTTAATAAA
>KV454013.1:729771-782847 GCA_001661245.1 Pachysolen tannophilus NRRL Y-2460
TTTTTTTTTTTCTTTCAATCTAATGATAAATTCCATAAACCATCACCTAAATAATGAATTAATTCAATACCAATACCTTTATTTATTGATTTGATTTCGTCGGTGCTCATAACCAATTTACCTATAGCTAAAGCATTTTCTTTACCTTCAGCGTTAATAATTACAATTGTACCTTTTGGTAAATTTTCTTGAGGTAATTTTGCACCTTTAGAAGTTAAACCTGGACACATTATATTAGCTCCACTTAATACAAATTTAATAGCACCTCTATCTACTTGTACAGTTTGAAAACATGAAGGATATTTATGAACAATTTTTAAAAAAGGAAGTACCTCATCTTGTTGTTGATATATGACCACATTATCATCTATACTGTATAACAGAATCTTATCTTCACACTTGTGAAGCACCAATTGTGATTTCTTCGGTATTATAACATCTACTACAGCTTCCAACCCGGGATATTCTTGAATAAGATTGGATTTTAAACCTCTTTGAACTGATGATTTAATATTTGAACGTGAATGAATATCTTCTTTTGTAAATCTTGACAAAAATAAAAAAATAAAAAATTAAAACAAAACTGTTAGCACAATCATTCAATGACAATTAAAGATAGAAAACAAAAAAAAAAAAAAAAAAAGAGAGAGATATATTGATGTACTTACTTTTTAAACATTTTTTTTTATAATTACTTATTATTCTTAATAGTTTATAATAGCTTATAAAAAATATAATATAATATAATATAAAAGTATGCCCAATTTGGCTAATTTTAAAATAATTTTTTTTTTCTCAAATTTTTTTTTGGTTTTTTTTTGGCACTTCATCACACGACTATGATTTGGATAATACAAACACGACTAAAATTAGTGTCCATGTCCAAGTCGGTGTTCATGTTTGTGTCCGTGTCAGTGTGACTTTTATTTTTTTTTCAACTGGGGCGCTCTAGATTTGAGTAAATGCACACTCTTTGCACGACCATTACCAACTTTAAGGGCTGGACCTAAATTTTATTAAAACCCAGTTTTTTTCCTCCACAAAGCCCCCAAATATTGACGTACAGCATAAAAAAAAAAAAAAAAAAAACACTTTTAGTCGTGGACGTAAACTACAAATAAAAGTTCTTTTAGTGCTCAAAATTACGCGTGCTCGTTTACTTCTCACTACTAAACACGGCCTTTTCCACATAGTAAAACAGAGTAAAAAGTCTGAGTATATTAGGGCACTAACATTTTTGTTGATTTTTTTTTTTTTTTTTTTTTTTTTTTCTATTTTCTTGATTTCGTATGGTGGTGAAAATTTTTGTATGGAATTTTTCATATTTAATAATTGTCATTAATATATATATATATATATATATATATAAAATATAATATATACAAGTAATTAATTTGGGATTTAGTATATAATCATGTCAGTTGATTTACAGGATCAAGCTCCGGATATTGTGATTGGTGGCTCGTTGGATGAGAATCAACCACCTTCTCATAATTATGCTAGTGATCAAGAAGAAGAACATGATGAACGTGAACAAGAAGAAGAATTAAAACAAGCCAAGAAACTGGTATCATTTGCTGGTTTGGATGATTTTGAAGATGAAGAAGAAAAACGTCAGAGAGAGTTTGAAGAAGGTGGTGGACTTCCAGAACAACCAGAAAATCCAGATTTTTCAAAATTAACTCCACTTTCTCCAGAAATTATTAATAGACAAGCAACAATTAATATTGGTACTATAGGTCATGTTGCTCATGGTAAATCTACAGTGGTTAAAGCCATTTCAGGAGTTCAAACAGTTCGTTTTAAAGATGAATTGGAAAGAAATATTACTATTAAATTAGGTTATGCAAATGCAAAGATTTATAAATGTGATAATGAAGAATGTTTAGAACCAGGTTGTTATAGATCTTTTAAATCGGATAGAGAAATTTCTCCAAAATGTGAAAGAGAAGGTTGTTCTGGCCGTTATAAATTGGTACGTCACGTTTCATTTGTTGATTGTCCAGGGCATGATATTCTTATGAGTACTATGTTATCAGGTGCTGCAGTAATGGATGCTGCACTTTTACTTATTGCAGGTAATGAAAGTTGTCCACAACCACAAACTTCAGAACATCTTGCAGCTATTGAAATTATGAAGTTGAAACATGTTATTATTTTACAAAATAAAGTTGATTTAATGAGAGAAGAAACTGCATTACAACATGAAAAATCTATTTTAAAATTTATTAGAGGTACTATTGCAGATGGTGCTCCAATTGTTCCTATCTCTGCTCAGTTGAAATATAATATTGATGCAGTAAATGAATTTATAGTCAATACTATTCCAGTACCACCAAGAGATTTTAGTGCTTCTCCAAGATTAATTGTTATTAGATCATTTGATGTTAATAAACCAGGAGCAGAAATCGGTGATCTTAAAGGTGGTGTCGCTGGTGGATCCATCTTGACCGGTGTGTTTAAAATTGGTGATGAAATCGAAATTAGACCAGGTATTGTTACAAAAGATGATAATGGTAAAATTCAATGTAAACCAATTTTTAGTAAAATTGTATCACTTTTCGCTGAACATAATGATTTAAAATTTGCAGTTCCTGGTGGATTAATCGGTGTTGGTACTAAAGTCGATCCTACCTTATGTAGAGCTGATAGATTAGTTGGTCAAGTTGTTGGAGCAAAAGGACATTTACCTTCCATTTATACCGATATCGAAATTAATTATTTCCTTTTAAGAAGATTATTAGGTGTTAAAACTGATGGTCTGAAACAAGCAAAAGTTAGAAAATTAGAAACAAATGAAGTCTTAATGGTTAACATTGGATCCACAGCAACAGGTGCAAGAGTCGTTGCTGTAAAAGCAGATATGGCAAGATTACAATTAACAGCACCAGCATGTACTGAAATTAACGAAAAAATTGCATTAAGTAGAAGAATTGAAAAACATTGGCGTTTAATCGGTTGGGCCACCATTAAAAAGGGTACTACTTTAGAGCCATTGAATTGAATTTTCCCAAATCTTATTTTTTTTTATTTTTATTTCATTTTTTATCATTTCATAGGTGTAAATTATTAATTAGTTTCTGAGTTACTTTTTATTTTTTTTTTTTTTTTTTTTTTCTTTTCTTTTTTTTTTACATTATTTTTATTTATTGACGAAATTTGTTTTCTACTTTGGAAAAATGGTCTGTTAGCTAGGAATAGAAAAAGGAAATGAAAAGAATCATTAAGAGTATTTATTTTAAATAGTAGTTGAACTGTTGTTGTTCAAAGTTATTAAATTCATCTTATTGCTTACGTAATTTTTTTTTTATTTTATTTTTCATAGTACAAAAAATTTTTTTTTTAAAAAGTGAAAAATTTTGTAGATGATATCTCTATCTATTTTGTAGATATAACCATTCTTAATCGAAGGTATAGTTATTGACATTATAGGTTTTGGAAATGGCTCCAAAATCATCTGCAGTAAAGAGGAAGCAGCAGCGGGGACAACAGAAAGTTGCCAAAGTTGCACCAGTTGATGATTTTTTGTTCACAATCAACTCGGATAGTGAAGAAGATATACCAGATTTAGATGAAAGCGATGAGGAAGAAGAAGAAAAAAAGAAAAAGAGATTCAAAAAGTTATAAAGACAAATTCGAAAAAACTGAAGAAAGCAAAGAAGAATGCTGCTGAAAATAACGATGAAGATAATTTAGCTAGTAAGGACCTTAATCCAGAATTTAGATTTCAATTGGACGATGATATATCATCTTACTCAAATTTTGATGGATGGGATTTCCAAGTTGATGATAAACAGCAAAGTTCTTCCACAGGTGTGGTAAGCACAGATGTTGATTTAGATAGCATTATTAGAAGGAAAGGTGGATTAGCACAAGTTGCAAATGTGGGTGTGACCGATTCTCTATCTGCGGCTGAAGAAGATGAAGATGATGATGAAGATGAAGAAACGAATGAATCTGGAGAGGATGAAGATGAAGATGAACTAGCAATGGATGGTTTTGGAATGGGAATAACCGCATCTGACAAAAAAGATCATGAAGAAGAGGAGTCTGAAGAAGAATCGGAAGAAGAGGGGAAACAAAATGGTGAAGAGGAGCTAGTTGAAGAAGAGTTGAAACTTTCAAATAAAGATAAACGAGATAAACAAGAAGAACTGGAATCGGAGGATACAGTTGAAGAAATGGCCCAATTTTATGCATCGGATTCAGAAACTCCTGGTTATGAAAAATTGGTACACAAGAGTTTTCAAACATTATCATTATCTCGACCAGTGTTGAAAGGATTGGCACAATTAGGTTATACAAGACCAACACCAATCCAAAGCGCATCTATTCCTATATCTTTATTGGGTAAAGATATAGTTGCAGGTGCTGTTACTGGTTCAGGTAAGACTGCAGCTTATATGATTCCAATTATTGAAAGATTGTTGTATAAACCAACAAAGATTCCTGCAACAAGGGTTATTGTTCTTGCTCCAACAAGAGAATTGGCAATTCAAGTTTGTGATGTTGGTAAGAAAATAGGACAATTTGTGAATGGTTTAACATTTGGTTTAGCTGTTGGTGGTTTGAATTTGAGACAACAAGAACAAGAATTAAAATCAAGACCAGATATTGTTATTGCTACTCCTGGTAGATTTATCGATCATATTAGAAACTCTCCAAGTTTTAATGTAGATAGTGTTGAAGTATTAGTGTTTGATGAAGCAGATAGAATGTTAGAAGAAGGTTTCCAATCTGAATTAACTGAGATATTATCTTTACTTCCTACAAAGAGACAAACCTCATTATTTTCTGCAACAATGAATTCAAAGATTAAGTCATTGATTCAATTAGGATTAAATAAACCTGTTAGAATTATGATTGATCCTCCAAAACAAGCAGCAACAGGGTTGGTGCAAGAATTTGTTAGGATCAGGAAAAGAGAATCATTAAAGCCTGCTGTATTATTCAATATTCTCAAGAAAATTGATTCAAAACAACAAAATCGTATTGTTGTCTTTGTTTCAAGAAAGGAAATGGCCCACAAATTAAGAATCATATTAGGTTTATTAGGTATTAAAGTTGCAGAATTGCATGGATCTCTTTCTCAAGAACAACGTTTAAAAAGTATAACAGATTTTAAAAACTTGAAAGTACCAGTTTTAATATGTACTGATTTAGCTTCTAGAGGTTTAGATATTCCAAAGATTGAATTTGTTTTAAATTATGATATGCCTAAAAATTTTGAAATTTATCTTCATAGAGTTGGTCGTACTGCAAGAGCTGGGAGAGAAGGTAGATCTATATCATTTGTTGGAGAAAAATCTCAAGATCGTGCCATTGTTAAAGATGCAATCAAAAGTGTTGAATCCAATAAATCCGGGAAGGCTGTTGGTAGAAATGTTGATTGGAAAGAAGTTGAAGAAATCAACAAGATTTTAGAACTGAAAAAAGATATTATTGAAGAAATCTTGATTGAAGAAAAACAAGAAAAGGAAATTTTACAAGCTGAAATGGAATTGAAAAAAGGTGAAAACTTGTTGAAATATAAAGATGAAATCCTGTCAAGACCTAAGAGAACTTGGTTCCAAACTGAAGCTGAAAAGAAAATAAATAATCCATTACTTATGGGTAAAGAGAAAAAATTGAATAGCAAGAGAAAGAAGGCAAACGAGGCAAAGGAAGAAACTGGAAGAAGCTACAAAAAGACAAAAACTGATAGATCTGAAAACCAGAAGCTGGCATATGCAAAACAAAGCCATGTCAAGAAGGACAAGAAGAAAAATAAGAGAAAGATGAAGAAATGAATCAATTCTATAGATGGTTAGAAGCCAGTATATTATAATATAAGTAGTGTAAAGTAATACCAAAACTGATTTATTTTATTATTAAAAAAAAACAGCTGTGAATTTGTACAAAACATCTAGAGTAGAAGAACCTTTGAAAGAAGATCACTTCATATTTAATTATTGAAGAAAGTTTTTTCAACTTTTTTTTTTTAATTTTTGCGTTTTTTTTCTGTCTGGGTTTGCTGTTTGGGCCTAATATCCAAAAGGATCTGAAAAGACCATGGCTTCATTGTTAAAGAGAATAACGGACGAAATGTCAAAGTCACATATAAAGTATTCAAGTTTAATACACTTTGAGTCGTTTAATGACACGTTTTCACCATCAAGAATCTTTCTGCAAATAATAATATTACAATCTTTTTATTATATAACTGCTGTGGCGATGTTTTGCTTCTTAGCGTCATTATCTGGTTACCCATTCACATTTGATTGGATTTTCAGTTGGGAGCCAATAACTTTTCAAAATGCTTTAGGGCTTACATTAACAATATTATGGATTATTGATAGTTTTGTATGTATTATATTTATGACCATAATAGTGGGTAGGTCGAAATTAGCTTGGGATTTTGCTTTAACTATACATGCTATTAATTTTTGTGTATGTTGGATTTATTCGGGGAAATTGCCTAGTTCGATGCTTTGGTGGGGCTTACAAATAGTGTCTTCTGTAATCTTGGTAAGTTTGGGAACTTGGACCTCACGTTGGAGAGAATTAAGAGATACTTTCTTTGATGGATTAACTGATACAGAATTGGGAAATAATGACAATAATGAAGGGGAGACAATTGCAATGAAGGATATGTCTCGTCA
The DNA here is from genome assembly GCA_001661245.1 of Pachysolen tannophilus NRRL Y-2460. NCBI lineage: Eukaryota > Fungi > Ascomycota > Pichiomycetes > Alaninales > Pachysolenaceae > Pachysolen > Pachysolen tannophilus. The sequence continues at coordinate 736,413 of KV454013.1, forward strand.
GAATAATATTAATGAAGAGGAGCATAATAAATAAATAAACAAATAAATAAATAAATAAATAAAATAGAAAACTGTGACTTTTTTTTCATCTTTACAAGCTCATGTATATTACAAATAGTTCTATTTAGCATTAATATTATATTCATGTTTTTTTTAACAATAAAAAGAAAAAAAAAAAAAATTGTGTAAAATTAATAAAGTTGATCTAATAATACATCGTAATAAATTAAAAACATGAAAACAGAAAATTCAAAAAAAAAAAAAAAGTAAACCCTAAGTTAATTGTCTTTTTAGTTCTTTTAATGTCTGAAATTCCTTAGCAACCATGGCATAAACATCGTTATTGGAAAGAATGAGATTTGAAATACCCAACTCTTGTCTCACTTTAATCATCAATACAATACTTTCAATTCTAGTAATAATATGATCCATTAATGTTAAAAAATCAATATTGGTCATTCTGTTACTTAAAGTATTAGTTGTGGTGGTTTCAAACGTGGAATAATTTTTGCAATCCCTATCACTCACACCTGCTGATAAATACGACAGGATTTGTTCTAATCTCAACCCCAAAGTTCTTAATTTCCAGAAAAGATCAGTATTCAATATACCATTGACACTGACACTACTGTTCAGAGGAGTGTCAGCTTCGTTAAATTTGAACCTAGAAGCTAAAGGTCTGGCATATATTAATGTTATTGATTCAGGAGTTTCTAAACCTTTTAATTTCATTTCCCCGATATTTTCAATAACCCAACCAATATTCTCTAGTTGTGTTACTTCTTTATCTAACGTTACAGCCATATTTCCATACTCTTCACCATAAGCTTCTCTTATCGAAGTTGTCTTTGACTTATCATGGCATGCTTTAATCTTATTAAATTCAAAGAGGAAATCTGAACTTAAAGTGATTTGACCACCATCAGCAACGCCACTTATACGAGAAGTTCTATTAACCATTGGTCCAAAATAATCCATTCTCTTGGTAATTATATCAGTTTCACATACAGGAATACCCCAATGAGCACCCATTCTTACAGATAAACCTCTGAAAATTAAATTGTTCGCTTCATCACTAATTTCACAACCTTGATCACTTTCTATAATCTCAGTTGGCCAATCTGCTATCAATAATTGCTGCTGAACAGAAAAACACCAAAGTAATGCTGATGTTGCTGTTGGGAAAGAAACCATAAATGCATCACCTTCAGTTTTAACCTCATAACCACCAACTATTCTTAGTTGACGACGCATAATGGAATTATGTGTTTTAATAGCGGATCTCATGGCAATAGGAAAGTTATCCCATAATAATGTTGAATTTTTAATATCAGTGAATACCATCGCTACTTCACCAACGGGTGGCTCAATTTCCTGCTCCAATCTTCTCAAAGCTGTATCTTCTGGTAGGGAAGATTTATTCCTTCTAAACTTTAGCAAGTTTTCATTTTCTTCTGCTTTCCTTCTCAAAACAACAGAGTTATCTTTATTTAAAGATATGACAACCGCAGTCACTTTATCAGAAGCACCATATGAGATAGCATAATCTCTTAACTTCTCAGCTGCTAACATAGGATTGTTTTTCTCTTGTCTAATAACATCTACTGCAAAATCATAAGAAACATATTTCCATAGTTCTTTCGTACCAATTGCAATCATTTCATCACTAGGTGATAGTTCAAGAACAGATATATCAGGTCCAGAATGAATATGCGGCAATAAATTGAAAAACCCAACTGCTCTGGAAACATCAACAGTGCCATCCAATTTTCCATCACTATTTACAAATCCACCGGTAGCTCTTATTCTATCATATTCCCCTTGAGAATACGGTAAATGCTCGGTAGTTAAAACAAGATGTTCGCCGTTTGATCTCGTCAACATAGCCATGGTATCACCGATGTTAGCAGTATACAAAGTTTTGTCTTTAATGTATATAACAGTAGCGCAGCAACCACATAGACCATCATGTGAAGTCAAGTCGTAAGTTGTTGAAGTCCGATGGGCTGGTGTAACTGAAGAAAATGTTGAAGCATCGCTTTTGATAATTATCGAATTGATTTCTCTATTCATCGTCAAAAATGAACGACGCAATGCATCATAAATGGAAGATTCATCCTTCTTTAATTCATCAGCAAATATCATAGCAAATGTCTCCTGAATGATTTTTGCAATTTTATGGCCCTGTTTATCATCGCCATTTTTACCATCAAAAATACTTATCAATATTTCATTTTCGTTATTTCTAAACTTATCCAAAACAACATCCCTTGTTGTAACACCATCACTACTACCTAAAGTATCAGAAATACCATATCCAAACCTACTGAACTCAGAAGCTGTTGTACGAATACGGCTCGCAACTGTTTGGTCTGGGACTTTTTGGGTGATTAATGTGACATCCATCAAACCTAAAACCTTAAGATTTTTGAGCCCAAGAAAACTATCCAAATCTCCGTGAAGTGTTACATCTTTGTTGTGACTCGGTTTGATTTCCAACCTTTTATTACCTGAAAAATTTAAATATTTCAAGTCACCATTCCAGTTCCAATTCCAATCATAGGGCCAGTTTGAAATGTTGTATTTCAATTGATTTGAACCAACATCTAATACACTCAAATGGCTAATCTTAGATAGTTCAGACGGTAGCGAATGGAACCTATTACCGTTCAAATGTAATATCATCAAATTCTGCAAATGTTCCAAATCATCTGAAGGTAACGAAGAAAGTTTGTTTCCTGAAAGGTACAAATATGTCAAACTATCCATTTTCTTCAAAGTACCAGGAGGAATTTCAATAATCTCATTATATGACAAATTTAATGACTTTAACCTCGAAAATAACGAGAAAACTTGTAAGCTTTGATCGTCTATTCTGTTATCAGAAATAGATAGGTAAAGTAAACTATCTGACAAAAACTGTTCCGAAATTGGAGGCGAAGATTCTGATAAATTGCCTGTTTCAACATAATTTGAAGAATCTGAATTTTTAACTAAAGCACTAGGTCTTCTCGAGTTCAAAGGAGAAACTGAATCTGAAGAAGAATTCCTCTCTTTGCTGATACTGTCGACTTCGGTGATCCTAGAAGAAAAAAAGTTCAGCAGGGGCTTTGGAAAATCTTGTAAAAGATTTGAAGATAAGTTCAAGATAGACAATGAACTCAAATTCCAAATTTCTGGAGACAATACATTGATATTGTTTAAATGGAGGTCCAAATATTGTAATGAAGTTAACGAAGAAATTCCTGGAGGCAAACTGCTTAGATTGTTTCTAACACAAGATAAGTAAACTAAACGTTTCAAACTACAAATATCCGATGGCAACGTGACTAAATGATTATTATCCAAGATGACCTTTTCAAGATTCGGAATATTTGTAAAAAAATTAGCAGTTAATGAGGTTAATTTAGCTTTAGATAGATCTAAAATTACTAAAGTCTCCAAATGATTTTTAACTGTGATACTAGTCAAAGGGTTTCTATTCAATTCAAAAAGCCTAACCTTTTGCAATTCATCATCAAACTGAGTAATATTATTTGAAGTTGTGTACAAAACCTCCAACTCCGGTAACGCAGTCAATGATTCAATATTTGTAATATTATTATACCTCAAATCTAAAAATTTCAACTTCACCAATGTCCCAAGATACAGAGGTAATTCTTTTGTTAATTTATTTGCACTGAAATTCAATTTTTCTAATTGACTTAAATGCGAAATGCTAATTGGTATTTGTTTCAATTCATTATATGAAAGATCTAATTCTTTTAAATTCTCCAACTCGGAAACTATTTCTGGATACACTTTGAAGTTATTTGATGATAAATTTAAAAAATTCAACTTCTTTAAATTTCCAAAAGATTTCGGTAATGATGACAATTGATTACATGATAGTTGTAAAGTAGTTAAATTTGATAAGGACTCAATCTGTGATGGTATTTCTGAAAGAAAATTTATCTTTAAATCAAGATATGTCAATTTGGAGGCCTCAAATATATTAGAAGGAATTTTATGGGCTCTATTACCAGAATAGATTAATTTAGTCAAATTATTGCATGCTTGGATAAAATCTAGGGGTATTGCCATTGATGGATTTCTTGAAATATCTAACGATTCTATGTCAAAAGTTCTCTGATATAATACCAATGGGACAGATTGAAGCTGTAAATCGGATAAATTCACATGAATAAAATCTTTTGTGATGTGATTTTTTTGTTCATCGCTCAATTGTTTGAAATCACATTTTTCAATTGAGAATTTAACTAAATAACTTAAATCTTCTCTTCCCAACAAATCTAGCTTGTCGTTCACTGTATAACCAGATAATAGTAAATAATGGATCTGTATCTTCAATGGCTTTTCAAAAGGTTCTAAAGCCCTCGATAGACCACCTGTTCTTAACGTCAATTGATAATCGTCCAGCTTATTGAAAAAAAATTTCTTTTTAAGTTTAGGTATTAATTCTGCAGTAGTAATTTCTATTTCACAAGGAATCGTGGTAAAGGAGTTATCTTCTTTAAAAACTCGAATGACAGAACGACGAGATATGGAAGGAACAGAAGAAGCAATTGGTTTTTTATCAGTCTTTGGACTTTCCGGTGGAGCCTGGGCTAATGATTTTGTTTCTGCAACTCTGGATGATCTTCTAGACTCAGAATTTTCATTATTCTTCAGTTTAGTGGCTCTGAACGAATCTGAAGGGGCTGTCATTTGCAAAACTGATGAGCCAGTTGAAGATAGGCTAGTAGATCTAGGTGCAGCGGTATCTTTGGGAGGCACAGGAGCATCAGCGGCATCAAGCTTAACATTCCAAGACTCCGGTGGTACCCAATTTGATAAAGCATTAGGATCATTTGGGAAAGTACTTTGGATACTCCCGTTTTTTTCATTTAACGATTGAAAGTTTGCTGAGGAAACCACCTGACTCAAATCCGAGAAATCCTGTAATTGAGACATTTCAGGTATACTTTTTGATGGATTTTGTTGTTCAGATACCAATGATGCTGTTCTAGTAATGTTTCTCGGAGATGGTTGACCATCTGTTGCTACAGAGGAACCTGGAGACTCTTCGGTTAATACCGGACCTATCGAAGAGTCTGCATATGAAGACATATGCCTCGATGAAGGAGACGATAACCTGAATCCTTGAAAACCCTGTATTAAAGATGAACTAGTTGAAGTTGAAAAATGTCTTGGACTCAATATATGATGGTGTGACTCTCTTGTAGCTGTTATATGTTCTGGATCGGATTTTCGAGTTTGTGGATTGAATTTGGCCAATGGATCTATCGATACAGATCCACCAGAGTTTGATGAAGTATTTGAAGCCAATGATTCTCTTCTAGAAGAAGGATTGGATGATAATAATTTATTAAATATTCCACCTGAAGTATGCTTCAATGTTCTCCTCAGCCTATGGCCACTTGGCTTAATCGGATGCTTCAATGGCGGCACTGTTTGACTCTTATCTGTTTCTAAATCACTTGGCCTCGAATGGAAACCTCTGTGATTATGAGGAGCTAGCTTTGAACTTCGTAAAGTATAATTATTCTTAGTGAGATTACTATTATTATTGTTGTTGTGATTATTATTCGATCCATCTTCTTTTTCCTTTGTATCTTTAGAAGACGCAATGGACACATTACTAGAATTTGATTTCAAATTACTCAATTTCTTCCTTCCAGTGCTAAATATACTACTATTAGAATTAACCTTATATAATGATTTCTTAAATTCAGTAATACTTGGATGCCTGCTGATGTTCTCTCCCTCGGCGCTTGCAACAGTCAGTGCATCATCATGATCCGCCTCTTCTGTTTTAGCCTTTTTTAAATTATTTTTCGGCAATTGATTGGAAGAAGTTTTGTTTTCACGGGAACCGCTAATACTTTCTCGTTTTTCATTCAGGTCAACAGCGGTTGCTAAAGATGAGGAGTTATTACTTGAATGATTCTCACCATCACTCTTATGCCCATTCGTAGACGATTTCAATTCATTCAGTGGTTTTTTCACCTTGGGAAATGGCATTTCTAATAACGACAAATTTAATTGTCAAGATATTATACTATATTATACTATAATACGCTAGTTATTTTTTAGTCTTTTTTTTTTTAAAAAAAAATTAAAAATTATTATCCCTATAGAACAAACTGATATTGAATCTATCTAGCAAACAAAAATATAATTAAACAAAATTGATTATGTTATTGATAATAAATAATTGATATAAAAACAAATCAAAAATTATCAATATAAATATAAATAACAATTGACTACTGAAGGATTGTAATTAAACCTAATTACTAGCTACACTTGTACTAGTGAACGAAAGTAACTACAATTTAGCAGTATTTGAAGTACGATGCAGAAGGTCTCCCGCAAAGAAAAATTTAAACCCGACTTTCCTAATTAGGAAAACTAATTATATTAGGGAATGGTTGCCTAATGTGGCAACTAACAAGACTTCATCAAACGGTTAGTTGTATTAGTCCTGGTGTTGATCTTGATCTTGATCTTGATCCAAGAACCTAGGCTCCATATGCTTCATGGTTTCTAGAAATCTGTATATCTTGTTGCTATGGCCCACTCCACCAGTGACACTTCCTTTTACATTTGGCTCTATGAATTTTCTTCCAATGGGCACAGACAATGAGGTATAATAATTGGAATATAAAAGTTGTAGACGATTTGGGGTTAGATAACCATCATTTGGTTTAAATGCCTGTGGATCCACTACTGAGTCTGGAAGAATTTTTCTAGAGTTTACAATCTGGTCAATGATAGAAGAGGGTTTTGTTGAAGTTGTTTGCGGTAAACATGGCTTGGCTGAAAGTTTGTCCTTGTTGTCTTCTTCTCTTATAATACAACGTCGAGTTGAGCCTAACTTTGTTCTCTTATTGTTTATTGTCACAGCAGAGGTCTTGAAATTACCAAAGTCATGTTCTAGATGACCTCTGTGATTTTCTAATTCGCTCAATTTTGTCTTGCTGTTATTAACTTTTTCTGTCCTTGGTTTAATTTGTACTAATTCATCATCAAAATCATCGCTCTCATCCTCTAGGTTTAACATATCTAATATATCAGATGAGTTTTTCTTGACTCCAAAGGACACGTTGGTCTTATTCAGCAACAATGCATCTAGCTCGTCTTCGTCATCACTAATAATAAAGCTAACGGTCACATTATTTGCCTCCGTCAGTACATCTACTCCTGAGACTGTTCCAGTTTCTGCTACTGGTTCTGTTTTTTCTATTTCTGAATCTGGACCTTTCCTTTTCTTGAGTTCAGATATACTGATATATGATTTATCCAGATCAGATGGAGAGGAGCTTCTTTTTTTACTCTGAGAGTCATCTTGATTTTCGTTTTCTCCCTCGGATTCAAATTCATACTTGGAACCAGCTACAAACCTATTAACTAATGCAGAAGCTGCTTGAAATCCAGTGGGGACATTATCAGGCATGAAAAATCGCTTCTCTAATTTTTTTTGCTTCGGATCGTTTTTAGCTTTTTGCTTGCTCTTGGTTGTCAGTTTTTTCTTATTTCGCCCGTTGGTTGTTATCTGTGTAGCTAGCTTCAAAAATTGATCATTATCGTCCTTATCTGCAGCATGTATCAATTCGCCATTCTCCTCTGGTATTTCGATAAATTTTCTTTCGCATACAGGTTTGATATCTTTGGGTAAAATTCTATCGGATTCATGATATTTCAACATCTGACCAGTTTGAATTTGCTTTTGAATGTAATCATAATTATCCATAGACTTATCAAATTTATTTTCCTCGTTTGATGATAGCAATAAAACAACTTTACCATCTCTTTTTCTACCAGTTCTACCCATTCTTTGAATATTTTTAATAGGACTACTTGTAGAATCAAAACAAATAATCAAATCAACTTCTCCAATATCAAGACCTTCTTCACCAATCGAAGTTGCCACAACGATATTATAAACACCTTTTTTAAAATCAGAAATTAATTCTTTTTGTTGCTGTTGGTTCATTCCTTGTTCCTGAGCTGCCTCGGAACTACTCAGTCTCGACAGTTTCCTGTAATCGATCATTTTCTTTTTCTTAATGGAAGACTTACTAGTCTCGACATTAAGTTGAGCCAAAGTTTTTCTTCCCTTCTTCTTTGGTTTTGCTTTTTCTCTAAAAGCAGCTTCATCAAATCTATCCTTTTCCCTTGCCTGTCCAATGAAAATGTGCGGTTTAAGTTCTGTTTTCAAAGTTGATTTGTGATTTATGTTATAGTTCTCAATAACTGTAGTTATCTCTAGGGCAGATTGTCTAAATTCGGTAAATATGATCACTTTCGAATCAGTCTTGTCACCTTCTTCATAGAAGCTAGACAACTCTTGAATCATGTAATCAAATTTAGGGTGGCTTAAAAGTCCATCTTTGTCTTCTTCAATCATTTCTTCACACCTGGTCAACAATTTAGTTACCATCGGATGATAATAAAAAGCAGCTGAATATTTGTTTGTAGATTTCTTAGTTTCCCATTTTGTGGTAAACTCTGTGTGTTTCTCTTTAAAATAAGAATAAAAACTTGTTATTCCATATATGTTTAATCTACGGAAACACTGTCCAACGACTCCTAATAATTGTAATAAAAAATAGTACATCCATTTTAAACCTTCAGCAATAGTAGGATTTCTAACAATTTTCTGACTAGCTTCAATCGCCAGAAAAGCATTGATCCTACTTGGCTCAGTAATCTCATATATTTGGAATTTATTTGCCATTTCAAGTGTTGGCTTGATGGCGATACATAACATTTCGATTAATTCTTCAATCTCTGTACTTAGTGGGCATGTAATTTTTTCAATTTTCTTTCTTTTCATATACTTCACTGTATCAAAACTTCTCTCAGTTCTGATCTCCACTTTGGAAATCGACAAATTATCAACCAACTCTTGAACACCATCAATATCAGAAGCTGGTGTTGCAGTCAATGCCAATATTCTAAAAGATTTACTAAATCTGTTAATAAATTTAACAACATTATTGTATGCATAATTACCCTTTGCCCTATGGGCTTCATCTATAACCAATAAAACAATCTCTTTAGGGTTTACTAAACCAGTTTTCAAATCATTTTCAACAACCTGAGGTGTAGTGAAAAAAACTCTTTTACTTTCCCAAATTTCACCTCTATTTCTCTTTGCCTTATCCAATAATATTGCGGTATCATGACTTGGAATCCCAGTTATTCCGTAACATGCCTTGAGCTGTTGTGCAACCAATGGCCTAGTAGGTGCCATAAATATTATCTTTGAATTTCTGGTCCATCTATAAAAATTGAGCATAACAGTTGATGCAATCAAAGTCTTACCTAATCCTGTTGGTAGAGCACAAAGAACATTTTTAAATAATGATTTCGATACTATATCAAATTGATAATCTCTAACTTCCAAATTTGTAGGATATAAATAACTTTGCAAATTCTCCTCATTAAGCTCATGGCGATTATCACCAAAAGAAATTGGAGTTTGTTGTCTTTCCTGGTACGTTATTTGGTTCCCATTTTCATCTAAACTAGCAGCTACAACTTCTCCATTCTCGCGTCGTACACCATTATGCGTAACTAAACCTATTTGACGATTTAACGCTAACTCTCTCCTGCTCTCCACTTCTGCAAACAACTCATCTTCGTTGAAACCATCATCATCATCATCATCAAATGAATCTTCAAAATCGTCCTGGTAAACGGAACTCATCTCCCTCGAAGCCAATCGATTACTGCTTGATAAATTAAATTTTATTTTAATTCTGTGTTTACATAGTTATGCCTCCTAAGAAGATTTTTTTTTTTCTTTAGCGAAACCCCAACTTGAACTTCCCCAGAAAGCTTTCCGCCTAAGTTCCGTTGAGCTCCAGCCTGAGCTTCCGCCTTTGTTTAGCCTAGCTTGTGTTTCTTTAGCCCTATGTCCAGAGGCCTGAGCTCCGCTAAAAAATTTAGTCCTGCTTCCCTTCTCTGCCCTTCTGCCCTTCGGCCTGCTCGAGACATCTCAAGCGGACGCGTAACCAAATAGCACAAAAATCATTGGTGTGTAAATAAATACTAATTATCCATTAAAGGAAATTCTTAATGCAAGAAGAAGACTTTACTGCTCGGTACATGTACATGAATAAGAACTTTTAAAAATATTACCAAAATCTATTAGAATACTATACATCAACTATCTTATAGTCATTATCTTGCCAAGTGATCTATCTTCGCTAATCAAAGATGATGAACTTTCGCTCTTGTGTTTTGGGAGATCAAAAAACTTCCAAAACTTCAAACTTTCATCAGCAGCCACAGTGCCTAGTATTAGTCCATCTGGAGATAATGCACTCTGTAAGATTCTTGAATCGTGAGCATTCACTACGGTACCGGTTTTCTGTAAAGATGGGTAAGCCCACATAGTGATACTGTTATCTGGGTAGCCATGTGTTGCACAGATTTCTCTTCCAATTCCATTGGCGTACCCCCAGCTTAAGGAAGAGATTTGGGAACCGGTATCAATAGTGTTAACTCTTGCACCAGTTATTGTATTCCAAAAATGGATTTTTTTATCTGCAGATCCACCACCTGTGGCTAATAATGACAATTGAGATGGACACCAGCTTAAGGCTTTTACGGCTGCTGTATGTGCTGTCTTGGTAAATTGTGGTGATGTACTTCTTGCATCCCAAATGTTTACTATATTATCATTACCTCCAGAACAAAGTTGGAACCCATCAGATCTCCACTCAATACCACAAACTTCCCCCTGGTGTCCATTCAAGTTTGAAACTATATGGTTTGATATTCTGACATCATGATGGTGCATTGATCCAGATCTTGTACCTGAAGTTATTAGATGATCATGCCATTTATGTACACCCACTCTTGAATCCATACCAGTCATTTGCCTTAATTTTTGATTTGTCTCTATATCGTATATTTCAATTATATTGTCCTTTGCAACTGATAAGTATGATCCATCATCAGACCAACTGAGAGAGGTGATATTAGCACCACTTTGAGCAACAGAATTCACGCTTCCAGTTGTTGAATTCCAAACGTAAACGGTATCTTCCAATGCAATAGCTAATAAATTCTCGCTTGACCATTCCAATAAATTTAAATAAAAATCGTCTAAAAACCCTGGTGCGTCTAATACTTTATGAGCAGTAGTAGGAATTCTTCTGGAACGTGAATGAGCAGCGGCTAATTTATGTTTTGTCTTTGTTGAATTTATATCAGTATTATTTGAAGATTCAGTTGAAGTCGGTTTAGAACTTGTCGAATTCTTCGATGATCTTCTTTCTGGTGCTTCTTGTTGGTATTTTAATATCCTTGAATGTAACTCAATGCCACATGCTTTTGCTACGCTTTCCTTATATATTATATTGTTTTGAGCATTCAAGTGAATCGAGGGAGATTCACTTGGTTCTGGTAATTTCTCATTGCTCGAAATAACTCTACCTAGGGTCTTGTGAATAGTAGTTATAAATCTATCCTTGGAAATTGAATTATCCTGAAATAAGGAAGGATTGCAGTTTGAATCATTTTTCCAATCTTTCTTAACAACGTTGAATTTAGGTGAAAATAATTTGTTATGGTTTGCTGTCTTAATATTCGGACTCAATAAACTTGTGGTCATCTTAAAATTTTTCTATAAAATTTTTTTTCTATTCTGACTAAATGATAAGTAAAAAAGATCTATTAAAGCAATAAAGAAAAGATAAAAAAATGAAAAAATTAAAAATACTCAAAAGCAGTAATGAACGAAATGCAATATTTTCTTTTTTGGTATGAATTTGTTGTAATCGAAAACTGATAATGTTTCAAAAACTGGTATATGAAATGAACTTTTTCTCCTAGTAAAATGCTATTTTTTGTATATCTTGAAAGAATTCGAAAGAAATAAAATATAAAAATGTCATAGAAAATGAACAGAAATTTTGTGATCTATTAGTTTCAATAGAAAAAAAGATGATCGATTAATAGTTGACTAAAGTTGGTTTTGTAAATTAAATTTGTTTACAATTTACCTTTTTGGGAAAAGTAATGAAAATTACGTTACAAACAATAGAGACCTATATACGTCGTTGATGTAAACTAGAAATTACCTAAAAGGGAAATTTTTCATTTTGTTTCTTCGTCCTCGTCTTCATCGTCTTCTTCATCTTCGTCGTCTTCGTCTTCTTCGTATTCTTCGTCTTCTTCGTCTTCTTCTGACCCATCTTCTGAATCATATTCACTTCCACTCTCACCATCGTCGTCTTCATGAGATACCGCGATATTTTCTACGTTTACTTGAAATCCATCAGTTTCTAAGGCTTTCCTGAAATCTTCTAATTTCGCTGGCTGAATGCATGCAAAGATTAACGAACTTTTGCTATCGAATAAAGGAACAAAATATTTTTGCATAATCTCTTTTAAATCAAAAACCGTGATTTTACCCAATTTAGCAATTAATTTTTTATTGTAATGTGGACCTCTTTCCATTAGGACGGTATCTAAAAACTGGTTTTCAGCAGCACGGAAATAATTAGTCTCGCCGCTGGCAACAGCATTAACAATTGAACTTATTGCACCATGTACCATGGTCTCTTCAAATTTCAAAGTCCCATCAGCGTAATCATTCACAATTTTCTTGGCAACTTCTAATGCTTTTAATGCGTCTGAACCCCTATAGATACTGAAGGCCAAATGACCACATTCAAGCTCTCTATAAATATTTGCACCATATGCTAATCCAGTACCTCTGATACCTCTCCAAAGAGGGCCCTCAACAGTTTGCAAATACTCTGATGCTAAAGCAATTTTAGGAATATCCTCATCCAAATAATCAGTTGGAATCAGAGTTATGGATTCCAAAAAAACGGCACCAGTAGCAGGTGCAGTTATTAAATATGCTTTACCTGATAATTTTTTTCCTACCTCAGATTTAGCATTGAAAGAACGTGGTATTGGTTCTAATTTTGAAACCGAAGATTGTTCTAGAGGAATTAACTTCTTCCAAGAAGATACGGGGTTTTCAAGAGATAAAATATCACCACTAATGAAAATTCTCATATTGTTCAAATTGAATAATTCAGTTCTAATCTTTTCCAATTTCTCTTCAATTTCAGAATATCTACCGACTTCTATTTTTTTCAACATTTCTTCATAAAATTCATTGGAAAATAAAGGATCTTTAGAATGTCTTAAAGATCTTTTTCCAAAAACTGTTCTATTCAAAATAGATTGCATCATTAACGATCCACTTCTTTTTTTCTCAGGTAAACTATTAATCAACTTTTTAATAGAAACAGTTATCCTTTGTTCATCAAATTTTGTAAACCGGATAAGTTTTTTAAACCACTCAATGGCTTTCTCATAATTTTCCCTCTTTACTTGAATCCTAAAACTGACAATTTCTTCAAAATTTCTCCCGCTAAAAGAAGTAGATAGATCAGTTTCTATAGTTTCTTTCTTAAGTTGAGATATAACAGACTCGTATGGAATTACTGTTCCGTCTTCAAGAACAATTGGTAATGAAGTAATATCCTCCAAAAGAGCTAGATATGGCAATAGCTCTTCATCAATTGCAAATGAAGATGTGATAATATTCAAGCAAATAAATTGACTTCTGAAATGCTCAAAATGGAAGAATAATGGGAAATCTTTTGGAGTATCGTTGTGAATATGTTTACCAACCAGCAATTCATGATTATTATTTTTCTTGTTAAGACCACAACCAATTGAAGTTGTCTGAATAAATTCAATTTTTGCAGGATCAGGCTGTTCGAACTTCAGTAAAATTTCGTCTGGAATGGGCATATCATTCAAAGCTTGGGCATTTTTCAATTTCTCCCGTAACTGTTTCAAATCAAACTTTGTTTTTCTCTCCTTGAAAGTTTTCTTTTCTTCAAGTTTCTTTTGTAAATACAAAGTAGATGATGGTCTTGCCAATACTGCCACACATTTATTATCAACAAGGTATTTTTTAAGAAATGAACACCATTGATCAACGGTCCATCCTGCTAAAATATCATATTCGTCCAAATTTTTAGACATTTTTGCTAATTCTGAGCCATCAACATTACCATATAAAAATTCATCAATGGCAATTTTAGAAATAGATTCTGGAGTTAATTCTGTCGTATAGATAAACTCGGTTTTAACTGTTTCTATTACTTCTTTGATCCTTTTTAAATCAAAATATTCAGGATTACTCAGAGTCTCTAACAATTTTATAGTGGTTTCAAAACATTCTTTTAATTTTTCAGTCGGTATACTAGAAATAGACAAATTGATTCCAGTCCTAATATAATCGTCCGTGTGATATTCTACATTTGACGCTAAAGGTTCGTTTATCTCAACTAAACTTTTTTGTAACAACGAAATTGGTGAGTCAGTTAAATAAGTTCCCAAGATGTCAATTGCTATATTAGAAACGATATCTTTAAAATCGGGCCCAATCCATGATAACAAGATTTCACCTGTAGTTTCATCTTGATCAGGGAACTGAACTTCCCTCACTACTTGAGTAGTCAAAGGTAAGACTTCAGGAGAGTCAACAAAAGGTCTCCTTTGAGCAATCAGTGGAAGCAGAGGTAATTCATCATCAATCTCAGTCATTATTTTTAAAAGTTCATTTTTATCTACCGTACCAGTTACTATAACATCCAAATTGTCAGGTCTATAATTATCCTTGTGGTATTGTCTAATTTCACCACTTGTCAATTCCCTCAAATTCTTAGTTATCCCACCAGTCTCATAGGCATAACCAGATTTACCATACAATGCTCTTTTTGAATGCAAATTGGCTATCGAAAACGAATTATCTTCAATACCAATTAACTCACTGAAAACAACACCTTTCTCTCTGGCATTCCCATCGACATGATAAACTTCAGTGTAACATGCCTCGTCAGTAATAGTTGGATGAAATAAATGGTCCAAATAAATAGGTAATAATTTTTTGAAACCTTCCCAACCTGCTGTACTTAAAGTGTACACAGTCTGGTCAGTCCCAGTCCAAGCATTGGTTGATGAAAAAGCCAAGTTCCCCAAAGTATCCAATAAACCTTTGAATGGATACTTCTTGGACCCCATAAATACCAAGTGCTCCAACGTATGAGGAGACCCAGAATCATCAAAGCATTCAGTCGCAACAGCAAAGTAACCTTCCACTATTGGCGATTGTTGATCTATCAAGGTAAGCTGAAGACCTGTCCTCGAAGAACGCCATTTCGAAACCTTACATGGTGAATAATCGACATCAAAGGCAGTTTGCAACTTGAAATTAGTAGACATGCTTCTTTTAAGAAATTTAAACATAAATCGAATATATCAATATCTACCAGATCAATTAAAACCTGTTTCTTTGTATTTAGTGATGAATTCAATTTTGTAGGTGAAAAATTTCTGTTAAACCAAAAAAAAAAAATGCATAATTCACTAAGAAAAATCTGTTTAATGAACAGATGAAATAGCTAATTACTAAAATCATTTAATAAATTAATTATTTAAAACTCATTGGCTTAAGAAGAAACGCTGAAGATGAGGTTTTTAACAGTTTTAGAAGTAATCTTTGTGTTTATTGGTTTTGTGTATTCACAAGCTGTGGAAGATCCACCTTTCACCCATAAGGTAACATTTACAATTGAAAATAATAACGAAGTTGGTGACCTTACAATAGGTTTATTTGGTACTGTGGTTCCAAAGACTGTCAAGAATTTTGTTCAACTATCAACTGGTGAGAATGGTTATGGATATAATAATACAATTTTCCATCGTATCATCAAAGATTTTATGATTCAAGGTGGAGACATTGAAGGTAAGAATGGTATTGGTGGTTATTCAATCTATGGAGCAAAATTCGACGACGAAAACTTTATCTTAAAGCATGATCACTTTGGCCGTTTATCCATGGCCAATGCTGGTCCAAATACTCAAGGTTCTCAATTTTTCATTACAACAGTTGGTGAAACAAAATGGTTAGATGGACATCATGTCGTGTTTGGGCAAGTTACAGATGGCTTTAAGTTTTTAAGTAAGCTTGGCGATGTAGAAACAGCAAAAGCAGATAAACCAATCAAGGATGTTAAAATTATTGGCACTAAAGTTGTTGAGTTGAAAGTAGATCAAAAGGAAAACAATGATTATCTTGAAAATTCAGATGTTCAACAACATCATTTGGGCAAATTTTGGTTACTTTTATTTGGAATTTTCTTTTCGGGATTAGGTTTCTGGTTTTTTAAAGTTAAGAAACAATATTCTAAAACCATTAAAAATGATTTTGAAATGGCATGATCGAAGAATTACTGGTTAAATTTTCGATCTTTTTATGTATTTATATATATATATATATATATATTATGGAATTTGTACATGGTTTGTATTTTATACATATTTCTTGAATCATTAAAGAAAGTAAACAGAAGATATAGAACAAGTAAAATATTAATAACTAAGTTTTTTTTATTTTTTTTTTTTTCAAACTTCAGCTTTGTCATAAATAAACATCATGTCACGTTGGACAACAACTCTTTCCAACAATCTTTTCGCAAAATCAAGATCGTGCCTTATTAGAATGTCCTCAATTAACTTAATAATCAAATTGTAATTTCTCACAAGTTCCATCAATGGATTGATGTTAACCCCACCAAAACCTTTCACCACACCAGTCTTTAACCATTTTTGAGTCTCATCCATCGCCCCATACAACTTATAATTTATAATTTGTTCATTATATTCAGATATATGATCTATATCTAAATCAGTAATCACATAATCAAAATTTCCCCATATGTTTCCTTCATTTCCCAATAACACAGTTGTATTTTCTGTTTTATCATAAGCTATTTTAAAATTCTTTAATGAATCTGGCTGAATCTCACCAAATAATGTAATTCCTGTCATACACAGTGGAACATCCATATGTATCGTAATATTTTTTTTATTTGTAGGCATAAATAAATCATTATTCAATGAGAAATCTTTATCTATTAATCTTTCATTTAAAATTTGTAAAGCGGTACCACCTGGATAGTTGAGTGAAGAAGCGTAGAGCATGAAGGTTGAAGAAGCAATTGCAGTGACTGTAGATATCCCAATAAATACATTGAAAAAAAATTTAAAAATCTTATTTGAACGAGTTGTCACATAAACTGCACCATTAGCTCCAAGCATGGTGATACCAGGGATTGCATAGATAATAAATCTCCATTCCTTATGTGGTTGAAATGACATCAAAAACACATATAATAAAGAACTTAACCCAATTGTTCTAATCGTGTTTACTTTTGAACAAGTATTGAAAAATAATCCAGGAAGAATCAAACTTGGTACAATAGGAGGGAAAAAAAGAGTTTTGAAATATTTGAAGAAATAAGCACCAAACGGTTCAACCCCCCAATCTTTAGACTTCCCTTGTACAACATTAAAATAAAATGAAGATAATTCAGGAAGACATGGAAATTGATCCCACATATACGAATCAACAAACAATGTGGCTAAAATTCCGCTAACAGAACCAACAAAAATTGTCAATATAGCAAAATCGTAAGGAGTCTGAGCAGATAATATTGAAACAAAACCAAGACAAAAAATGAAAATGCATAATTCTACTCTAAATACAATAGTAGTGAAAGCTAACCACGTAAAACCTGTAATGAAATCACCTTGTAAGCAAAAATTTAAAGCATGTATAACAAATGGTAAGGCAATAAAGTTTGGTAAAGTCCTTGAAGCATAATAAACCATGTGGAATTGGAAATATTGAAATAAACCATAAAAAATACTTAATTTTCTATTCAACCCTTTTACTGAAATGTTGTACAACGTATTTCTTAACCTTATCAACATAAGGCCATTTATTAACCCTAAAATGCATCTTACAACAAGCTGATAATCTAACAACGTGACCAACTTCGATTCATCCATGAAAAAGGTAAAAGGTTTCAACAACAAAGCAAGTATCATTGGACCTATGAAAGTTCTCTTAACCAGACCCGGGAACTCATTATGGTCAAACTTTGATAAGTCAAATAATCCATACTTATTCAAATCGTAAATTGCCTGAATATTAAAACTCTCTTCAACTTTTGTATATGGTGAAACATATATGTGAAGCAAAATCGATCCTACCAACAAAATATCTAGAATAGCCCAATTATCCTTTACAGAAATCATCTTGTCCCCTTCCGGTCTCAAGTTTTCTTTGATATCATGTAAATCTGATATAAATAAAGTGATAGCACTAATCTTTTTATGGTTTTTTTTTTTCTTTTTTTTTTTTTTTTTTTTTTTTTTTTTTAATTTATTTTTTTCACCAATTTTTAATAATTATTGCAAATCATTTATGTCAATCGATGCAAATACAAATGAAGAAGAGCTAAATAAAGTAAGATGTTTCCCAATGACGATGAGATTCCGCAGTTGGTGAGAAGTGAGGAAGAAATAGGGGATTTGAAGTTAGAGACAACACCAACTCCAAGAATAGTTCATCAAAAAGAATCTACTAAAACCGATGACGTAGAAGAAGAGAAACAAGTTGTGGAGAATACAGATAAAGTTCCAATAACGATTATAACAGGTTATCTTGGATCGGGTAAATCAACTTTATTAGATTATATTGCCCGTAGAGGTGGACGTAAATTAGCAGTTATTTTAAATGAATTTGGAGATTCTTCTAGTATTGAAAAATCGATTGCCATTAAAAATGGGAATAAATCATATGAAGAATGGCTTGATTTAGGTAATGGATGTTTATGCTGTTCAGTTAAAGATGTTGGAGTGGCAGCAATTGAGAAACTAGTTAATGAGAAGCGTGGGAAGTTTGACTATATATTATTGGAAACTACTGGTATTGCTGACCCTGCACCAATTGCAAGTATGTTTTGGCTTGATGAAGGCTTGGTTTCAAACGTTTACATAGATGGCGTTGTAACGGTATTAGATAGTGAGCACATTTTGAAGTGTTTAGACGATGTTGGTGGTCATTGGCATGGAGATGACAGTGATAATAGGTCAGAAAAAGATATTACCACTGCACATTTGCAAATTGCATTAGCAGATACAATTCTCTTGAATAAAATTGATAATGTACTGAGTTCTATAGAGAAGGACAAAATAATTTCAAGAGTTAAAAGTATTAATTCAGTTGCACCAATTTATGAAACCAGTTATGGTAACATTGATCTAGATAAGATTTTAGATTTACATGCATATGATTCTAAAACTGATTTATCTTTTTTAGAAACTCCATCATCATTTCATGATCCAAGAATTTCTACAATTTGTCTTCAATTTCCTAAATTTTTTGATGAAAAATTCAATGAACAATTGATAAAGTTTGAAACTTTTTTACAGCATATTTTTTGGGAAGGTAAATTAAACGGAACAGAAGTCGAGATACATAGAACTAAAGGTTTAATAATGAATGAATCTAAATCAATAATTAAAGTTATTCAAGGTGTTAGGCAAACATATGATATTATTGATGGGAAGAATTATAATGGTAATGGTAATACTTGTAAATTGATTTTGATTGGTAAAAATTTACAAAAAAATGATCTCATTCAAGAATTTTCTAATTATGAACTCGGATTCAATAAACGAGATATTTTTTGTCTGAAGTAATTAAAATTTTATAAAGCAAAATTAAATAATATTTAAATTAAAAAAAAAATTAATTAATAAATTATGGAAAATTATGGAAAAGTGTGGAAAAGTATGGAAGAGTTCCGAAATTTTTAATATACAACTTTCTTTCTTTTTTTTTGCTTTTCTTGCTCTTCTTTTTTGTACCTGTACAAACCACTTTTTTAATTTAATTTCCCATCTAGATGTGACATTAGACTAATTTATTCTTTCCAATTCTTTCTTAATACTCCACTAAATTGAATAAACTAATTTCTTTCTATAATTAATTAATTAACTAATTAATTAGCTAATTAATTAAAACTAAACTGTAAAAATAACCTTCCATATGCCCAAATAGCTGGAACTTACTGGAAATTTCTAGGTACATACATAATTGAGCCGCATCACGTGTGGCGAGCTGTGATCTGTACAATCAATCAATAATACTGTGTTTTTCTTTTACTTTTACTTTATTTTTGGTTGAATTAGGATGAATCCGATCCTCATGATCATAAGATTTGAAATGAAAAAAGAAAAATGTGGATTTTTTAGAATTTTCCAAGAAATACGGATGGATGGGTTTCGAAATGATATAAAAGGAACAGGAGGTTTTAATTTTTTTCATTCTTAATTTGTTTTAAATCATCAGAGATAAATAATCATATTAGTTTTCAGTATTCATTTAGAGAGTTTTTTATTACCAATACAGAATTATCAATTTATAAATTTATAAAAACAAGTTAGAAAATGTCGTTCTTCTTAAACAACGATCCATTCTGGAATTTTTTCGAAAACATTAACGATGAGGTTTCTAGTTTCAATGACTTTGTCAATAGTCAAAGACCAAGACAAAGACAAGCATTAGCAAAAGGTAACCGTACAAGAAACCAAAGACAAGTTACCGCAGATGGTAATCAACCGGAAGGTGCAGGCTCATCACAACAGTTGACTAGTCAAAGAGGTAATAACAAGGAAAACAACCAGGGTAATGGTAATGGTAGATTAACCACTTCTTCATTTTTCAACGATCCATTCTTTAACAGTGTTTCTCCATTCGATTTCAACTTTGATGCTGATATTGATATTGTTCCACCTGTTGATATCATTGATAATGAAAAGAATTATGATGTTCATTTCTCAATCCCAGGTGCTGCTAAAGATCATATCACCATTGATTTCAACAAGGACGATAACGAATTAGTTGTCAAGGGTGAAATTCCAGAAGTTGAATCAACAAAAGTTGAAGGTGAAGGTAAGAAAGCACGTAAATATATTGAACGTTCTTCAGGTAAATTTGAAAGACATATCGTCTTACCAAGTAAACTGGATGGAGATAATATTAAAGCCAAGTTTGAAAATGGTGTCTTGCAATTAGACGTTCCAAAATCAACTGAAGAGAAACTGAACAGCAAGAGAATTGAAATCTCATAATTCAAAACTTAAAAAGCCAAAAATCCAAAAATCTAGGAAAAAAGATAAGTTTACGAGTAATGAGAGTAATGGAAGCAATGAGAGATGAATTTCAATGATGCCCATCATCTAAATAAATTTTTTTATGTAGTCTTATATATTCTTTTTTGTATAGGCGTTATTGAAGAGTCGTGTTCTTATGACTCAAAAAAATAAATTTTTGAAATTTTTTGAAAAATTTTCAGCTCATCTTGTAGAAAAATAATAGTAGTAGTAATTCTTTAATACCAAAAGTAAATTTAATTATAGTATAAAGTAAAGAGGTATTGGAGTAGTTATTTAAAAAGAAGTGGTGGAACTGATTTATTTTTATATTCTTTATTTCCTATTAGGTGGTTGATATATAAAAAAAAAAGTTTTAACTGTTTTTGTTTTTTTTTTTTTTTTAATATTGGAATTTGGAATTGATTATGCCCTCGATATTAGATCCGTATTCGATAACTGGACTTCCCAGAATTTCAACAACTTCTTCTGATGATGGATTTTCATCGTTATGTGCAATATCAGAGATTTCGAATAAGGATACCCCATTTATAGATTTGGCTATTGATGGCTCGATTATTGGAACTTATATATTAAGACCAACTCCAAAATTGGTTTGGTCATTCGCTATATCTCCTATAACTGTTGTTGATTGTTTGGATAGTTTTAACACTGTTGAAGATGGTGAAAGTGATAAAGTTGTTGTTTGTGTTAGTGAACGGAAGAAAAAATTTTTCATTTTAATTGAAAAATTGAAAACTGATTCAGATGATATAAATGTTAAGAGTGAAAAAATTTTAATAACTGGGAAGAAAATTATTGGATTAAAATTTTCTAATAATGGAGATAGTTTTTATTCTATCTCTGAGAATGGACAAGTTGGATTATATGATTTCAAATTTGAAGGTGATGAAACGAAAAAAATAGATCCAATAAGTTTTATTGAAGGTACAAGTAAAACTTCAAAAGTTTTATTTCATAAGTTTATGAAGACTAGTCAATCTCTTGATATTGCAAAAGCTGAAGGATACTTGTTATCATTGGAATATTCAAATAAAAATTTTAATTTCAAAGTATATGCATTATTAAATGATAAAAATATCTTAGAAATGAGTAATTCGACATTATCATCATTGTCTAAATTAAATTTAGATTCATTAAAAATTATTTATGATCCATCGGGGAATTTAATAATCTTGGATATTATTAATTATAATTTATTTTGTTTCAAGATACCAACAGGTGAATTAATGAAAAAAATTTCTCTTGCAAATAAATTGTCAAATTTTCCTCAAAATAGAGAAATAACACTTTTGGTACCTGCACCAAATAGATTATTACTAGCAATAAATAATACTATATTCTTGATTGAATTGAAACATGAAGCAATATTGGATACATATACAACATCATCACCATCATCGGTTTTAGCATTGCTTCAATGTCCTTTTGTTAAAGGTAACTCTTTAAATACAAAAGAATCGAATTTTTTTGTTTTAAATAAAAATATGAAAAATGGTTCGGTTTCATTGAAAAATTTTTCAATAGATGTTGGATATGGTAATTTAGCTGATTGTTTAGGTAAAGGTATCAATAGGGTTACAGAATATTCAGATGATAAAGTTTTTTTCCAAAACGAGGTTAAAGCTTTCACAGATTTAATCAAGATTGATTCGAATAAGCTGCAACTACAAGAAGAAGATACAATAGCAAGTGGTGAATTATACCAATTATACTGTTTCTTGAAAGAAAGCCTGCTTTCAGCAGATGTTCTGAGATGGGAATCGATTTTTGTTCCATACATGAAAACTTCAACAAAATCTTTTGAATCACTTAGAAACGAAATTAAAGATTCAAGTCTTCATAAAATCGACAATCAGAAACAAGATTTTAAAATTTTTGAATTGGAAAATGATAGAATAATTGATTCAAAATTTATTTATAAAATTGTCAGTTTAATATTTAAACGTGGAGAAGATGGCAAATTAGCTTTATATAATTCTAATTTTGTTCCTGAAGCTACTTTAACATATTTACTTACACATCCTCTTTTCCCAACAGAATTCACTAAAGGGTTACTTCAATCTTTAAATAGATTCCCAAGATTAATTAGACAAGCAATTGTAACATGTCCAAACTTATCTTGTCTCGAGTTAATTCAACAGTTGGACCTTATTGAAAATAATGAAATTTTCAAAGATTTGGTTGTTAGATTAGTTGAAGAATATAGTAGTGAAAAGATCACACAGGAAACAATGAAAATTATGAATTCTAATAACCAACTGAATTCCGAAACAACTAATAATGGATCATTTGATTTGGATAAAATTATAGGAAAGATTATTCGTTTAAATTTTGGTTTTGAAATATTAAATTCTTTTATTGATTCCAATGGTTTGATCTTGAGTTTACATTATTCTAAAAATGAATCGAATTTGGAGAAATTCATCAATAAGATAGATTACAAGATAAACTCTTTATTGGTGAATTCACAATTACTTACATTGGTAAATCAATCATTGATCAATGCTAACGAGTTATCACCTGAAATTGGAAATAACACATATATCAAGAAATCTAAAAAGACAAAGAAAAATAAAAAGAAACTGGAACAACTGCAAGAATTAAAGAGATTAGAACAAAATACCAATCAAACTCCATTAACTATATCTGAAAATATCAACGAAACAAAGATGAGATTAGAATCAATGTTAACCATTGACAAGAAAAATGATCATCATGGCGGGTTATTCAAAAATAACACTATTAACGGTGGTTCTGGTTCTTTTGATAAAAAAGTTCCTTCATATTCCGTTGAAAAATTAATTATATAGATTATTATAGCATCAATTTGAATTCAACTTGTAATTTTATACACTATTTCGTCATTAACTTCACCTCTTCTTGTAGAAAAATGTGTGGTATTAAAGATTTTCCACTAAAAAAAAAGTTTTCACTTAGCCTGCAATCCTGCATAATCAAGCGGGAATACTACCGACATAAAATGATTGGACCTAAACTTTGAAGAGATAAGATATTCATCTTCTTGTCCAGTTTTCCAGAATTTGATTCAATAATTTTTTTTTTTTTTTTTTTTTTGACAAGATTGAGTGCGAGCTGAGTTAATTTTTATTGTGGTTCTTGAAATTCAATATTGCAGTTTTGTTTTTGCATTTTTTAATTGTGCCACTGTCACTGTATATATAATATTTATTATAAAGTAAGAATACTTTTGAAGAAGCCAAACACAAAGAGAGTGAATTACATTTAGGCATAGAAACTTATACACACACTCAAAAAGAGAGAGAGAGAGAGAGAGAGAGAGAAAGAAAGAAAAAGAGAAAAAGAGAGAAAAACATATATATTTATAGAGCTATAGACACATACGCAATTATTTATAGAGCAGATGGATGATTATAATTTTTCGCCCACATCTTCTTCTTTTACAAATAAGAACAATAGGAAAGTAACATCTTTCCCTCAGGCTTTTTCATTTTCCAATCCTTCTTCATTTCATCATCAGGCAAATGACGTGCCTGGATCAAGACAGCATATATACGGGAGCTTCAAGGCGACACCGTCTCCTACTAGCAACAACAACAACAACATTTTCAGTTCAGCATCGCCTGCTGTCAATTCAGATGAAGCAATTCATGAACAAGCAGCCGAGTTGGCCCGAGTAGGTGTCTCAGAAGAAAGTGATGAGGATCACACAGGCGATTATAATAACAATGATAACAACAACAACAATAATAATGGTAGTAGCATTGGAGAGATTCCCTCGTCATCAACTGATACTCCAGCAGATTTAGATTTTTTAAACAATAGTAATGATATGGATAATCAATTATACAGAAATCCAACATATTCGGTTAGTCCCAAAAATAGTAATCCACCGAGCATTGTTGATCAGCTGGATTTTCTGCCTTATCATCCATTTCATCCTGATCCTTCAGTTGACTCAAATACACCTCTTTTACATGATCCTTTTAAACAACATAATATCATAAATGGAACTAGCAGTTCTCTAATTCCAATAACTTCAGTAGATTTGGAAAATGGATTACCAATTCGTCGAAATTTTTTTCTGCGGTTTCTGAATAATATATCTCAGTTATTAAAACCTCATAATTTAAAAAACTGTGTGGTAAAACCGCTGACTTATTTCCCAGCCGTTTTTTTGGGAGTTTTATTAAATGTGTTGGATGGCTTATCTTATGGAATGATTATGTTCCCTCTTAGTGAAGCCGTTTTCAGTTCAATGGCACCTGCCGGACTTTCAATGTTCTATATATCTTGTATCATCTCCCAGTTAGTCTTTTCTTGTGGAGGTTCGGCATTTCCTTCAGGTATTGGCTCTGAAATGATTGAAGTAACGCCTTTTTTGCATTCAATGGCATATAGTATTTTGAACAGTATTGGAAATACAGAAGAGAACCAGGAACTGATAATAGCCACTACAATGTTCGCATATGCAATAAGTTCTATGGTTACTGGTGCTGTCTTTTATACATTAGGAAAATGCAAACTAGGTTCATTGGTTGCCTTTTTCCCTAGGCACATCTTGGTAGGATGTATTGGAGGTGTTGGATATTTTTTAGTTGTTACTGGGATTGAAACCTCATCTAGGTTAGATGGTGGCCTACAATATACTTTACCTGTTTTGAAGTTCTTACTTCAACCCATCACGTTATTACAATGGACAATTCCTCTTTTGTTGGCAATATTGTTGATAATAATTCAAAGATATAATCGTAACGCTTTAATTGTTCCAGGTTATTTCATCGCTGTATTTATTACTTTCCACTTATTAATATTCTTAGTTCCATCTTGGGATCTACCCTTAGCAAGAAATTACGGTTGGATCTTTGAATCCCATGAATCAAAAGAACCTTGGTATGGATTTTATCTGTTGTATAAATTTGATAAAGTTCACTGGATGAAAATTTTGTCACAAGTTCCAACTATGTTTGCATTGACTTTTTTCGGTATATTACATGTTCCTATAAATGTTCCTGCCTTGGCTGTAACTTTGGGTGTTGATGAGTATGATGTTGACAGAGAACTTGTTGCACATGGATATTCAAATATTTTATCGGGATTTGTTGGTTCTATCCAAAACTATCTAGTATATACAAACAGTGTTTTATTCATTCTTGCTGGAGCAGGCAAAGATTCTCATTTGAGTGGAATTATGCTTGCTCTTGGAACCGTAGCTATGATGGTTGCCGGTCCCGTAGTGATCGGATATATACCAGTTTGCGTTGTTGGTGCATTGATCTATTTATTAGGGTATGAATTGTTACGAGAAGCTTTATACGATACATGGGGTCGATTAAGCAGATTTGAATATTTAACAATTGTTATCATCGTAATAACAATGGGTGCTTGGGATTTCGTCTATGGTATTTTGGTTGGTGTGTTATTGCTGTGCATTTCTTTTGTAGTTGAAGCTGCTCAGAGACCTGTAATATCTGGTGTATATACTGGAAGTTATGCGAGATCTACAGTATTGAGACACCCAAAGCAACAGGATTTTTTAAAAGATGTTGGGGATCAGATATATATTTTGAAACTTCAAGGATCATTATTTTTTGGATCAATTGGCGGTCTTGAGAGGAAAATACGAAGCAGATTTGAAGAAAATGCTTTTGCAAAAGAGCCAGTTAGATATTTGGTTTTAGATATGAATTCAGTGTTGGGTATCGACTTTTCTGCAGCTGAAGGTTTCAGAAGAATTAAAAACTTGATTATTGGTAAAAATTGCTACTTAATAATATCTTCTGTTTTTGAAAATAGCAATATCATAAAATCTTTGAGAGATGCTGGATTATGGGAGACTCTGGAAGATAATAAAAGAATTCAATTATTCACTGACTTAAACTCATCTTTAGAATGGTGTGAAAATACTTTTCTCAAAACATATAGTGTCTACAAGCTCAAGTCAGGCCGTAATATTGTAGTCAGCTGTAATAACCACAGTAGCACCAATGCTAGTGGTGGCAATGGGAATGGGAATGAGAACGGCAATGTCACTGGAAACAACAATAAAGTAACTAGAAAAGAGTTGACTATTCCAACTAGACAACGCAAAACATCCACAGTTGCTGCGGCTGCTGCTTCTGGAGGGTTTGGTGGTAGTTTAATGTCTTCATATTACGTTGAAGATTCGTTATCGGAAGGCTCTCCGCGTCATGTTCAAATTGTAAGAGCTGCTAAGAAGACAATTTATGATGAAGGTAATAAGTTATTTTATGGTGGTAATGATATAGCTGCAGATAAGCAACCGTTACCTCTTATATTAACAATATTTCAAAGTTTATCAGATAAAAGAGATGTCAAATTTTGGCTTCGCCTAGCACCTTTTTTCAAAAAAGAAGTGATACCTGCAAATATAAGTTTCCATTCCAGTGATGATAGTCCTAGTATGTTTCTTGTTGAAAACGGATTAATCAATATGGACTACAAGTACGAACTAAATAACAGTAGTAAAGTTGGAACTTTACATGCAAGCATATTACCACTTACAGCTTTTGGAAATTTGAGAAAACTGATTTATTCAAGTGACTTGGTCTGTGAATATAAAACAAAAGTGGATAGCACAGTGTGGACATTAAATGCTGAAACCTTGGAGAATCTAAAGTCCAAACATCCAAAGTTGTACATCGAGTTGGCTGAAATTGAAATGAGATTGATGGAAGAGAGGTTCGATACAATGACTTGTAATCTTATTGTTTCTTCTTGAAGACTGCCTGTAAATAGACTTGCTATACATATCTATCTTTATCGTTATTGTAGTCCCCAATTCTTGCTCCTTTTGTTGTCCTCACCGCCTTCATTATCGTCGTCATCGTCGTAATCATCTTCGTCATCGTCGTCATCGTCGTAGTTGGTTGCAATTGTTACTGTAAATTTGGTCGTGTGCGAAATTTTGGTTTTTATTAGTTTGATATCAACAAGTGTTAAAACAATCAAAACAATTAATTGTATATATTAACTAAATAGAAGTTAATTTTATTGATTTATGGTGGGTTGAAGTGAAAAATGGTCACATCACCAACAAAAGTAATTAAGAAGTTTGGTCACTCGAGATCTCCTTCATCGAGTAGTAATAATGCGAATTCAATGGCTGGGGAGAAAGTTGCTCCTCACAACAAGTCAAAATCAACAACTAGTAATTCTTCCGAAACTAGGAGAACGAATGGTGGGAATGGCAATGGTAATCAAGCTTATGGAGGCAAGTCTGGTTTTGTTCCACCTCTTCCGTCTTCTTCTTCTTTGAATAATAGTAATAATAATAATAATAGTAATAGCCCTGGTGCTCATAGGAGAATGTCGTCGATGGAATTAGCTAAACAATATGACGTTGATAGGAAGAATATAATCAAATCGTGTTTTAGTAAGGTTGATCATGATGGCGCTTTACATGAAAGCTACATTACACATGTTAGGATAATTGAAGATGCGCATTATCCATCTTCAAGGCCGCCAGTGTCATCTTCGCCGTCCAACAAAAAGCAAAGAATCTTGATGATAGCAGTGAAGAAATCTGGAAGAGTTAGATTGCATAAAGGTAGAGAGGGAAAAGATGGAGCGGTACAAATTGGTAGAACTTGGGACTTGGATGAACTTACAAAGATGGAGAAAGATGAACAGGTGCCGACTGGGTTCATGATGCATCTCGGGAAGCAGTATTATTGGGAAACAAATGATCCGAAGGAAGTAGTGGTTTTCAATAGATCAATAGTGGATACTTATATGAAATATACACATGGTAAATGTCCAGAGCTAGTCAATTGGGATCCAAGAGTCTTGGGTATATCTTCGGCAATCGCGGAAACTTCTAGTAAACGGTCAGTCCCAGGTTCTAGTGTAAATAAAGTTCATACTAACACTAGTGCTACACCTACACCCACTGTAATTGCTACAGAGACATCTTCGTCAATACCCCTTTCTTCAAGGACAGCGACTTCAACGAATTCTGAATTAAGTATTCCAAAAACAAGGACAAAATCTCAAGATACTGCTTCTCAAAGAATACCTCAATCGCTGAACGATTCTTATAAAAGTGTTGAAAGTAGACAGCTGCCATTGCGACAACAAATGCCTCCAACACCAATGTATCCGCAAACCAATAATTCTTTTTCCTCTTCGGAGAAAATACCTGCTGTTAAGCCAATTCCATTTCCAGGAAGTACTACCCAATCAGTTGAACAACAACCTTATGGCTATAACTCTGCTAACCAAGAGCAGACTATGCCATATCAAAGCAGTAAAACTAAGAAGCAATTATCAAATGACAGAGTTCTGAAAGTACCACAGTCTAATGTTTCTTTGAATAATGGGGCAGCAATATCAAATACTTCTGTTGAAAGACTAGTTTCTAGCAAAAGCCCTGTAGAAGATGTCAACTTTTTAAGTTTCAGTAGAAAAAGTTATCAAGAAGTTGAAGAAGAAACTGTTAGAGGAGATAATGATTTTAACGGCAGCTTTCGTAATCATGATAGACAAAGAGCTGAAGACCAAGAAGAAGATGTTACAGCTTTAGATGACCTTTACGATGACTACACAGAGCAAACCCCAGATGTTGAAGAAGTTCTTGCTCCAGTTACAAATTACACTAATTCCGGTGCTGCTAATCTGTCACATAACGCTTACCAACAGAAAGAGCGCAAACAAGAGCTTACAACTGATACTTTTCCTTCTAGCATTGAAGAAAAATTAGCCCATAATTTAGATGAATTGGATTTCAATGAGCTTCCTGAGTCTACTGGTTTTAAAGTACAGGTGCTGGTAAACAGATCCAATCAAAATCAATTTCCTCTGACTAATCAACCTACTAGAGATAGATGGAATCAGTCTCAAGCAAAATCACGTGAAGAACAAATTCCACAAAAAGAACTTAAAAAGAGTAATTACGCTAAAGATAAAAATTTTAATCAGAAACTGCAAGTTTCAAAGAAACAACTGCAAAATCCAAACCAGGAACTTGGTGAATCTCTTGCTGATAGATTTATTGATCAGCTTTTCCAAGAAATCAATTGGAAAGACTCTGATGATGTAACAACAATAGAACAAAAACTTTTGAAAGAATTGAACAAAATCAACAACGAGAAATGCGAAGAATTAATATCAATAAGTAACAACAACAGCATTTTAGAGCAATCATTGGACAATTGTTTGAAAGAATGCGATAGGTTAGATCCAATCTTTGCCTTTTATAACGTTGAACTAACATCTTTCCAAGATGAAGTTAACCAAATCAGTGGCGAGACTGAAGCTATTGGCTTGATCAATAGAAAGAAACTATATAGTGAAATTGTTAAAATGAATGGATAGTCTATATAGAGATTTAACTTTGATATGAAGCTCAAGGTCGTTTTTGAAACTGACAATTGTCGTAATCGTTGTCGTAGTCGTTGTCGTTATTGTAATCGTTAAAATTATGTCGTTTGAAATTTAGAACGAGAAGAAATCAAAAAAAAAAAAAAAAAAATTAGAAAAAAATTAGAAAAAAACTTTTAATTTGTAAAAAACCACATAAATTTATAATATATATTCTATATTAATATAATCAGTTAATTAGTTGTAGATGAGCAACATATAATGACGAAGAAAAATAGCATAAATTTTGATCAGATATTTTCACAATTTGTGCTCCCGACACATTTGCCCAATACCATAAAAGAGGATACCTCAAACGTTGTGGAGGATAACAATGACGATAAGAATGCTAGTAAGAGTGACTTTGATGGGACTAATGAGCCAATTTCATCTCATTCTCATTCTAATATGCCATCTTCACTACCGGCCAAGCCAATAGTTTCTAGAAATAGTGATACAAAACAACTATGGCCGCAGCTGAAAGGAGAAACTGGGGTTAAATCTAAAAATCATTTACTGGAAGAACATAATTCTACTTCTACACGCACTTCAAAAGCACCAATACCAATTCCAGGTACTTCAATAGTATTGACTACTCCAGAAGACATTCAGAAATGGATTGAAGAAAGAAAGAAAAACTGGCCATCGAAAAAAAGAATTCTTGAAAAAGAAGAGTTGAAAAAACAAAAAATTGAAACACAGAGTATTAGCACTAGCACTTCTAGTAAATCTATAGAATTAAAGGGTAAAAGACCAGGAGATAATAACAATGAAGATGATGAGCGTAATGATATTAAAAAGAGGAAAAGAATTTGCAAATATTTTGCTAGAGGAAATTGTCGTAATCAAAATTGTCAAATGTCTCATGATTTAAAATCCCTGCAAATGGAACAACTGCAAAGACCTTTGAAAAATAATAAATTGGTTTATTTCAACGGAATACCTGTGAATATTCCAGAAAGATACGCTGCTTCCTTGAACAAAGGGAAGTCGTTACATACTTTGATTATTGAGAATGATATTTTCTTTAAAGAGCAAAATGAAAAAATTTTAGATTTTATTGAAAAGTTGTTTACGAAAAAAATTTTGGATGATGATTTGGATCAGTTGGCTAATGAATTGAGTTTCAAAAAATAAATTGTTAAATTTAAATTGTATTGATAGATATATAGGACTAATGTATTCCATTTAATTAAAAACTACTCACTGTTAGAGTTAGTATTTTCAATTTTTACATTGTGTAAATGATCTTGTTCAAAAGTTTTTTTTTGGCTTTTTTGTAGTTTTATTTGAACAATAAAGAACCCCGACATCCAATCTTTTTATTTAATGCTACATTGGTTTCCTACTTGTGCAAAAACTTTTCTTTGAACAATTAATTATACAGTTTATCACATGGGAAAAGCTACATCCCGCACCATCATATTTATAATTAGTGCCTGCGTAGTTATGCAGTTAAAAATCTAGGTTGATTTCTCAAATTTTAGGCTTACGATTGACTGAATCAATACCATTTTAAAATATTTTATGATTCCAATCCTTGAGATGATTCCATCTAAATGCATGATAGTGAATTATTGTGAAATTTGAAGAACAGAGAATAAGTTTGAACTTAGCTCGTAACATGTACAAAAACTAAACCTTAAGCCATGAATTTTTTATGACTAGTATAGATTTCCTATAAAAAAGAAAAAGAAAAAAGAAAAATTACAACAGAAGCAACAATCTTTAAAGTTAATTTAGATAAAAGCAACTAGATGGGTCCCATAGTATAATAGGCTTTGAAAATCATGAAATTTGATTGACATTGATCCAATATCCACCATGAAAATATGGCAAAAAAAAAAAAAGCATTACCAAGCAAGTTTATGCATATACTTGGTAATTTTTATTTTTCGCTCTACATGAGATTCGAACTCACAGTCTCCGCATTAGGAGTGCGATGCCTTACCATTTGGCCAATAGAGCTTTATACAATCTTATATTGGCAAAAATGCGATAAATGAAGATTACTGTCAAATACGGGAAAAATCTGATAAAATCTGATAAAAAACACAATTATTATCTTATCATGAGTTATCTAATTCTAAAACAATTCAATCTGTATTAGCTTTTATATATATATATATGTATATTAAATCAAATTATATGAACACTAATCGGCCACTTCGTGAATAAATAATCAATCATTCAAGGGACGAAACAGGGGGGAAAAAGAACACAAAACAAAAGCAGATTCAAAAAGCTATATACATCATTATAAAACAGACGATTCTTGAAAATACTATATATAAGATAAGATATGGGGTTCAGCAATATAAAAAAAAACGATAAAAAAACAAGTAAAAAAAAAAAAAAAATATTCTCACCAAGATGATATCTAACACAGGATAAAATGAAAAAATTAATAGCCTTCACATAATGCAATCAATTTTTCAATTGAAGCTAAATGCTTACCATTATAACTATTAGTTGTATTTAACTTTCTTAGGTACTGTCTAATTTTGGTAACCAAGATCTGCTTGTCTGTACCTTCATTGACTCCAATTAATTTTTGAATGACATAGTTGGCAAAAGGATCTTTAACCATTAAGGCTAAAGAAGAATTATCATCAACGTCTTCATTATTGATATCATTGTTGTTCTCTAAAACTTTTGCTAAAATGAGTTTTCTGTTATCAGGAGATCCAAAGACAATCGACTTTTCAACAACATTTGAAGCAAACTTATGTTTAGAAAACTGTAACAAATCATCAATGATCAATTTTGTGATACTATCTTTATCTTCTGGTTTACCATGTTCTAAGATAAATTGAGAAACATAATTACCAAATTGATGTAAAATTAAAACTTTCGAATAATTCTTCAATGAATACAAAATAAAGTCTGAATCTTCTGGACGACCAAATTCTAACATCTTCTGAACAACTCTACAACCGTAAGCATTTGTAGATAAATGATACAAGTGAGGTTTCATCGCTTCAAATATAAATGATATATGTTCAATTGGTGTTTTTTCAATAGCAATCTGGATAACATGATTACCATTTGAATCTTTACAACAACGAATAACATCAGCAGGATTCGACAACTCTTTTATGAGTTCACATTGCTCGTCAATGTTGATAAACTCTATAGCACGTTGAACAACACGACATCCGTACATCTGTAATGATAAGTCAAGAAGGTGACCCTCCATAGCTTCCAATAAAATTTTCTTTTGAACTTCACTACCAAATTCAAAATATTTTTGAATAACATAATTACCGAAGACATCAGTCATTAACTCGAAAGCAATCTCTCTTATTTCATTGAAAATAACTTCTTTTTCTTCTAAAGTTGAGCCACTTTCAAGCTGAGCTTGAATAAAACGAGATCCGTGTTGATCTTTACTGAATTCAATTCCATGTCCATAAATATCGGATAATTTGTAATTTTTTGGATCACTATTTCTAAATTCTTCTAAAAGCGGAGATCTTTGAATATAAGCAGGCAAAGGCCCATTTTTGGAACGAGGCGGTCTGATTCCATTACCATTGTTATGTGATGGAGAGGTTGCCTTATTATTGTAACCTCTTGCTGTAATTTTTCCATTATTATGGTTGTTATTTAAACCATTCTGTGGGAATTGAGGAGGAGAAGGAGTACCTTTTCCTTGTACTATATTGGATCCCAGTGGGAACATTGGTGAAGATTCATTTGGAAGACCTGATATATTAATTGAGGGTTGTTGTTGTGGTTGTTGTTGTTGATGATGATTATTCAACGAGATAGTTTCATCACCAGCTAACAGTACTTGTGGTGTTCCTTGCGGTGACCGCAAAGTTGGTGAAGCCGCAAAAGCCATAGATGGAAGGATTCCATATGGATTAAAAGGTGGCACTAAATATGGTGACAATGATCTATCAATCAACCCAATACCAGGAACGTGAGAAGAGTTAGAATTCAAGCCTTGAAACCCATTTGAAAAATTGGTACCATTTGAGTTATTCACACCATTAGAACCATTTGCCTTATTTCCATTAGATTTGACCTCATTAGAATTTTCGAGAGCAGTAGCAGATTTATCTTTTCTAGCTTCATTTACAAGTGATTGATTAACATCATTTCTTCTTTCAGGTAATACTTCTTGTTGATTCAAATCTTGAGATGGCATACCAAAAGGTGGAAACATACCTGGTGAAGGTGGATATTGAAAGCCAAATTGACATAGCTGAGCATTATAAATTCCTTGGTATTGTTGAGGTAAAAATTGAAACTGTGGAGGTTGTTGCAGAAAACCTTGACCTGAAGGTTGGAAAGTCGAGGCAGATGCTGGATTCCAAATATTGTGTTTCATCGAAGCCGCCGCTGTTGGCTGATCACCATTTTCAGAAGCAAGAACAGCACTATTATGTTCCGATGAAAATGACATTCTATGCTGTTGCTGCTGTTGATAACTATCGATCCTATCACTGACTGATTGATGCCTTGAGTTAACATTTGTGATTGACTCATGAATGGAATTAGGAGAAGTTGAGCCTAAAGCATTAACAAACTCCAGCGGAGGCAAATCCCCATTAATACCACTAGGTCTTCTTGAACTTCTTGCACTTTGTTGGTACTGTTGATTTTCAGAAGTAGTCTTTGTCAACGAGAGTTGTTGTAAATCTGATTCTAAATCTCTTGTTCTCTGTGCAACAGAGCCAAATTTATCCAAGAAATTAGTTGGAGAATTATCTTTGTGAGCAGATGCGGAACCCGTATGGCCGTTACCACCACCACCACCACTACCGGCAGCAGCGGCGGCGGCAGCGCCACTATTATGAGATAGATAAACTGGACTCTTGGTGATGACATGACCTGCAATAGATGCAGAACCAAACATATTTGAAGGTTGAAACCTAGCGCTTGCTGTCGCTGTCAAGTTATTGTTATATGTACCCAACGGAGCACTAATAGCTGATAACGCTTCCTTATTTAAACTGCTAAAAGGATTGGAACTTTCAGTATCGGCATCGCTATTAGCATAAAATGAATCTCTTCTTAAAACCCCACTGTTACTATTTCCTCCTGCCAAAGAGGACTGTTTTAACTGGTTGGGACTAGGAGTGGCAGCAGTGGCGCTTAATGACGACATAATACTAGCAACTTCAGGGTCGATTTTATCAAATTCTAATTTAGAAGAAGACAGCTGCTGGTCTGTTTTATTATGTAAAGAAGTCAAAGGCATCGTATGCTTTGCGTTATTCCAAACAGAAGTTGTACCAACTGCTGATGGGTGAAACTTACTTCCTCCTTCTTCTGTAACTAATCTCAAAAAATCTTGTCAGTATTAACTAAAAATTTATAAGCTTTTAAAAGCGTTTTTTTCAAAACCAGTTCCCAAAATACTAACCTGACAAATTTTCAAAATCCATGAAACTTTAAATAATACTAAACAGTTATTTTCTCTAGTCAAAGTTATTGAAGACCTTATTAAAGGAAAAAAAAAAACAAAAAAAAACAACAAAAATAAAATTTTAATTTTAAAAAATAAGAGATATATATATATACAGGGTTAAATCTCGAGGGGAAAAAAAAAATACAAGGGAAAGAAATTTAAACTATTAACAAGTGAATGGATATACTATATTATTTTTTTTTCTTTCTTTTGATTCTATTCTATTTTGTATTCTGATAATAAATATATATTTAAATAAATCAATATATATAAAATATATATTATTTAATTTATTTCTGTTGATTTCGATATTTTTTACGTTTTTACGGTTTTCCAGTTTTGTAAATCTCTCGCCAAAAGAAAAAGTTTAAAAAAAAAAAAAGAAATCCAATTTTTGAAAAAGGCTAAAAAAATTAGAAATATTAAATTACAAGACAAAATAGTTCAGTTTTGAGTTCGATTAGATACAAATAAAACTATTTCAGCAACAGCGCTTCAGTAATACCGTTTTACTACTAAGTTTGATTATCTGTTTTGTTCAATTTGTTTTTGCATAGAAAGTATTCTTATCTAAATTTCAGTATTAAATGTTTAAATAGCTTATATTTATATATATATATACAGATATATGGTAGTGTATTGGAAACCCCAAGTTTCCTAAAGCAGTAGTTGAATATCACACATGTGATAAATTCTTAAATTTTGTTGTGTTGCCAAAGATTTTTTTTAAATTTAAAAAGTTTCGACATGGGTCAAGGGCATGTTTTCATTATTGTACCAGTGTCTGCCGTTGAGGTTTCTTACACACCGTTCAGCGTCATCTATGTTTGTGAAGACAACTAGCCAATAGTTGAAATTCATCAAATCGTTTTTTAACAATAATTGTATAGCTTCTTCTTCAATTGGGTATAAATCATAGTTCCAAAAAAAATCATGTAATTCTTCGCTTGTTACATGTTTTGGGAGGTTCAGTAACAAGACACAATTTGATCTTTTGATTTCAAAATTAACTTTATCTTGCTCATGCAATGGGATATGATCAGCTAAAGGCATACTATTTAAATTTGATGAAATTTTTCCAATTCCTTGACCTGATTCTAATTCTGTATTTTCCTGTAATGAATCATGCTTTTTTTGTTGTTTCAATAATTGTTCTTTTTTATTTTTGTGGAATTTAATAAAACTAGCAAATTCATTTTTATTTTTATCAACACTATCCAATTCTTTTAAATTCAAAAATTGAGATATCTCAAGATTTTTCAACAATGGGGTTTGGAAAAATTCAAATTCTTGGTTTAAATCTGCAAATGAAAAAGTCACATCTGTACCATTCAATTGTCTT
Source organism: Pachysolen tannophilus NRRL Y-2460 (assembly GCA_001661245.1). Taxonomy (NCBI): domain Eukaryota; kingdom Fungi; phylum Ascomycota; class Pichiomycetes; order Alaninales; family Pachysolenaceae; genus Pachysolen; species Pachysolen tannophilus. Next base: position 773,621 of record KV454013.1, read on the forward strand.
CCTAAAGTTTCTAGCCAATAAACTGCTGCTTCTTCAAAACTAGCGAAAATCAAATAAAAATACCCATTAGATAATAAATTTTTAGGATGCCTTCCTTTTACAAAATCAAAACTTAAACAATGTTTTTGTCCAATATCATAAACTCTTTCTTCCCTCATTGGATATATTCTCTTGAAATCAGAATGCTCCAATAATGAATCCCGACTTTTAAATTTCAAAATATTGGATTTGAATCTCGTCAAATTAGAACGAGGCAAATTTTTAGGCGCTTCCTTAATATCCAACAACTCAGAACTAAGACTGCTGCTATCTTTATAATCCAAACTGGTTGAATCTAAATTATCCATCAAAAATTTTGATAATTTAGGAACTTGATCTTCAACATCTTTAGCTGCTGACTTGAATAACAATTTAAGCAATTTATCTTCCTCTCGCAAATTACTAGGATTATTTCTTGTAAATTTTGGTGAATTCCCTAAATGACTATTATTATGCACCAGTCTGGGTCCATCATGAGTTTGAGTCTCTTCTTCTTTTTCTTTTTTGATATTATAGGCGGTTAGTGATGACCTCACACTAGTCTTCAAAGCAGTAGAAAACCACGCTTTTCCATTATAACATAAACCCACACCTTGTCTTATGTGCTTCCCTACCAATAGGTTTCCAACCAGTATCTGAACCATAATTACAAACAAACAAAACCCCACACTGTTTAAACACACTATATACAAATATACAATATTAATACACTTAACTTCTTTCATACCTTTGGAAAACTCTTATATACAAAAAATGGGTTTGGTTTTTTATCTTAAATTCACACGACAAAACGATCAAAGGTAATGTTAAATACCAATATCAAGATGAAAAGTACCAAACTTGAAGACAAGATCTTTGGTGATGGGACATGTTCTCAGAAAGTTGAAATAAACTTATTTCCAAAGTAGATAGATATGTACTTTTGTGTTTTATGATTTTTTAAACTTTTCTGTTATTTAGTTGACTTTCAGCTTAGTTTTGCGGTTTTCACCTCTTTTATCAAGTAAGTCTTATCGGCCAAAAAAAGGTGCATAAGTTCTTATAAAATGCCTAAATATCTTTTAATTGTGTAAAGAATTCAATTAAAATTTTTTTAATATAAATTAAAAATTTCATATAACAATTAAGAATGCCAGCGGAGAAAGTAACTTGGGAACAAATTGGTGAAAAAAATGGATTTGCCTTGATTTCACCGGCTTATAAATCTAATGGACATGTTTTCACCTCAGGTTGTGTTGGTACTGACCCTAAGACCGGTGAACTTCCAACAGACGTTACTGAACAAACTGAAAATGCCATCAAAAATTTGAAAATAGTTTTGGAAACTTCGCAATCATCTTTGGACAAAGTTTTAAAAGTCTTATTATTTATTTCGAATCTGGAAGATGCTCCAAAAATTAACGCAGTTTATGCAAAATATTTCACCAGTAAACCTGCAAGATCATGTGTTATTGTTGCTTTCCCAAATTCGTCTTTAAAAGTTGAATTGGAGTGTGTAGCTGAATATGACTGATTCAATAATATATATATATATATATATATTCATTTATTTGAATTGATCATTTTGATCAACTAGATACATATACAGTTTTAAGTAAACTATAAATTTTTTTTTTATTACAAGTTTTCGTCTATTTCAAATCTCCAAAACTTCTCCATCCTTCCCTAATAATTTCCCAATTTTTCTCAACTTCGCCATTTTTACCTATAACTTCGTCTTTCTCATCAATAACATATTTTTCCCATTTACCTTTGAATTTCCAAATAATAATAATACTGTTTTGATCAGACCAACCTAATACACCTTCATCGTTTATGGTATCATCTAATTTATTGTTACCAGGACCTACGGCATTTGTTTCATTTAAATGAATTGAGCAAAAAGACCACTTGGATTTAAAATATGAAGGTAATAAAAATGGGACACTGTGTAAAATATGCTGTCTGTTATTATTAACATTATTCAAACTGTAAACATGTAAAGTATTCTTGTCCGATAATACTGCTAGTTTCGAGCTATTTGGTGAAAAAGACATTGATGTAATGATTACTTTATCAATACCTCTTCTGAATTCGTATATTAAATTACACGTAGTAGTCGAATGAATTCTTATAATGGTACCTGTGTCAGAGGCAGAAGCAATCATAGTACCTGATCTGTTCAATGCAAGACATCTTATCCTAGATTTGTGTGCTTTTATTATAGAAACCAAATTTCTTTCCTGTCCCAATGGTGATACATCTACTAATTGAATTTGACCAATCGACCTACCAGGAAATGCTAAAATTTGTAATGTATGCAGATCATCTCCATTATTAGAAATATGATGATGAATGTGATTATTACGAGCCTTATTACTAATATCGCCATCGTTAAAATTACGATGAGAATTAGACATGATGATTCCTGAACTCAATTCACAAATCCCATGTTCATTGTCGTAGGACTCATAACTGCAAAGTAACTTAGGTGGAGAGCTAAAAATGTATACATATACTTGATTTTTCAAAACACCAATTATTCTAATTCTCGATAACAATACTTTTAAGACGGGAGAATTAAATTCCAATACCAAAGAAGCTTTTTTCTTCAAATCATCCCATATTATTATTTTGCTGATGGGAAATTTAGGTGATTTGCCTCCTCCAACTAAAGACAAATAGTTTGTTCTGTGCAACATAGAAATATACCCTATACCTGAGTTACCGCTGCCACCATTTTCGGCAGCAAAATTTTTCTGCACCCTCAATTCCATAGGATCAGTATTATATATGGCAAACCCATTTTCGTGGCATATGGCAAAACATCCTTGGTCTTGGTTGAAAGAAGCATTTAAAAGTTTTGGTTCTTTTGTTGTTTGATTATTCAGTATCGGTTTATGTGTATTCATTTCATCAAAGAAAAAAGGAGAAAAAAAGGTAACAAAAAAAAAAAAAAAGAAACTCCTGTCTTTATCTCTTCTTGAGTTTCAAGTTCTTCCTTCTTTTGAATATTTCCTTATAACTCGAAAAATGTATTATTATAAAATGTTTCTGTTATGTTTTTGTTTTGTTTTCAAAATAAAATAAAAAGTAGTTTGACTCCACACTTCACGTAATAATCAAAAACTAAATATTCATGAAGTAACAACAGCAATACACTCTAGATAGCAATGGACAGAATCTTTTTATTATCCAAATGATACTCTAGCAAATAAAACATATCTGGATTTTTAGAAAAAGCATTATTTATTTAAGATAAAGACAGTAGCAGAAAACAAATTTACCTTAGTTTTAAGAAAAATTACACCACGCGAAGAGTTAAAAAAGATGCCAAAAAATAAAAACAAAAAAAATTCATTTAATTATACAAATGATGAATTATTAAAGCCATATTCTATGTAGAAATTATGATTGACTAGTCACTTTCAATTACCATCACTTCTCCGTCATCGCCGTCATCATCGCTTGAATCCTCACCTCTTTTTAAATCATTTACTATGAAATCGATATCACTAGTCACTTTAACGTCTAAGTTATTGCTATTATTACCGCCTGTACTTTTATTATTTAAATTGAAATTTTTCATCCTGTTTATCGGTGTATTTACCAATTGGTTTGATTTCACGGATTTAGTTTTGAATAACGATGAATTTTTGAAATATCTGCTGACCAGTTCTTCAGATTTGAGTAAAAATTCTTCATTACGTTCACTTGAAATATTTTCTTCTAATGCTTTTTTTAACAAATCTGTTGCAACAGGATCATTGGGCTGAATCGATAGGGCAACATGTAATGTCTCGATTGCTTTGTTGATTTCATTTCTTTTTAAATGAACTAAACCTATAGCTGAATAAATATTTGAATCTTTAGAAGATATTTTTAAGACTTGATTAAAACTTTGTAACGATTTATCATATAACCGTAATCTTCTATAGACATGTCCCAAATTAGCGTGAATTGATAACCAAGCTTTTGAGTCTGAATTTAAATCTTTAGCTCTTTCTAAAGCATCTTGGAAAAACTGTTCTGCTTGATTTAAATTGTTTTTATGGTACTGTATCACACCCATTTCATTTAGCAATAATGGATCTGTAGGACATATTGAATATGAATAATTCAAATATTCTTCTGCCAAAGTTATATTATTCATTTGTAAATATTGCATACCTAAAAATAAATTTGGTAAATGAGTCCCTGGGAATAATCTTGATGCTGTAGCGTAGGCACTTATAGCTTGTTCATGTTCTCCTTCAGCAGCAAATGTATGTGCAAATCCAATCCATGCTTGACCAAAATTTGGATTTAATAATGAAGCTTTAGAGAAAAATCTTCTTGCTTCTGAAATTCTATTTATTGAAAGATAATATATTCCAACTGCTAACCAAGTAACATGATTATTAGGATGATTTTCTGCTAATCTATGAGCAACTAAAAATAATTTATTTTTACCACCTAATTCATGAAGACAACTAAGATAATTTGGTAAAACGGTAAAATTAAATTCATCTTTTTCCAAAATTTTTTCACATATTTCTAAACATTGTTGAAATCTACATTGAACAAATAATAAATCTGCTCTGCTTAATAATATATCACTATTTTCTCCCAAAGTATATTCTTCTTTTAACCTTGAATCAGCTTCTTCATAAGCTTTAATGTTAATATACTTATTCAATCTTGTTGTATATAACAATTTAACCAATTCATTATTATTATCGGCATCATCAAAGTTTAACATTGATAACAATTCCCATTCTTCCTTTGGTGTCATTAAATTATTTTTAATTAATTCATCAAATGCTTCAAAACATTTTACATCTACCAAGACTGCTTCTTTATAACATTCTTCAGCTCTATCAAAATTATTTTGATTTGCATAAATTAAGCCTCTAAGATAACACATTGAGGCTTCTAATTTAATACCACCATCTTGATTTTTAACAAATTGTTCGTTTTTAAAAGGATTTATTTCTCCGATTATATCTAGAGCCTCATCCCATTTTTCTAATTTTGTTAAACATAATGCTTTTAAATAACGACAACTAACACTTTCATCAAATTCCCTTTTACCACTTAACAATTTTCTTGCCCTTGTGTAATTACCACTTGTATAATGCACTTGCGCCAACCAGAACGCATCATTAGGATCATTTGTTAATGCCAATACTTTATCGCCAATATATTCAGCTGTCTTATAATGATGTTGCATAAGAGCATCATGCCTCCATAATCTCAATTTATCAGCCTGGCTAAGTGGTATCTGCTCTTTTTCCTCATCTCGAGCCCTCCGTGTATCTCCTCCAACGTCCACCTCATCATCATCATCTTCTTCATCTTCTTCTTCCCCTCCAACACTATTGTTATACAGAACCCTACTCAATTTTGACGAAGAAGCAGGAGTACTACTCGTGAAAATTTTACTGGAATTGAGATTTGAACTCTTCTTAGCATTCACATTCGAAAGACTACCATCGTTATTACCAGCACCTGTACCATCATTCACGTTTGTTGGCGGCGTTACATAAAATAAATCTCTTCTTCTATTTATCAACAAAGGAGATATTGTTAAAGTAGAATTATGCTGCGAACTCGGACTATTAGATGCCATCTTATATATATAAATATCCACTCAACCGCTATTATGCAACTATAAAAACAACTCCAACAATTAAACAAGCTGATCCAAGGGATCTTGACAAGAGCGCTAAAGTCCAAAAAGTTGAAACCTGTATATGTATATATATATATATCTATATACTCCAGATGATCTATAATCTCTTTTTAGCGTACCCATTCTTTTTTGATCTTCTTGCCGTGTCAATAATTATTGTAAACAAAGAGATCGCAAATGGCAGATATCAGATGGCAGCACAACACAAATAAGGTCAAATAACTATGTGTGTGTGTGTGTGTCTCTAAATACCAAACATTCCCAAACAGGAAACAACACATTATAAAAAAAACTGTGGTAGTGCACACTATACAAAACGTATAGATTTTTTTATTTTTTTTATTTATTAAAGAGAGAACCAAAAACTGGTAGTGCGCCAAATCCAAAATGCAGCTTGAATTTTTCGGCCTAAAAGTCGGGCCTATATGTGCGGTACAATTGTTGCGCAGAGTGAAAAATTTGAGAAACCAGCCTTTAACTATAAGTCATAATATGAATCATCTTCACATCGATAAGAAGTCAGTCATTTAGCTTTCAGTTATATTTAAATAATAAAATATATCTTTCTTTTTGAGAAAATAAAAGAAAAAAAAAAATAAAGTTGAAGAGATTTATATTTTTTATACTCACTGATAGTAACTTTTGATTATGGCACAAAAAGTAATATTACATCTTAGAGCTGAAACTAAACCTTTAGAGGCAAGAGCTGCGTTGACACCATCGACAACACTGGAATTGTTGAAAACTGGGAATTTTGTTATTTATGTGGAAAAATCGTCACAATCAACTTTTACTGCAGAAGAATATGAAAGAGCTGGTGCTATAATTGTTCCTGAAGGTTCTTGGAAACATGCTCCTAAGGATAGAATTATTATTGGGTTAAAAGAATTACCTGAAAATGAAACTTTCCCCTTAGTACATGAGCATATTCAGTTTGCTCATTGCTATAAGAATCAAGGTGGTTGGCAAGACGTTTTGAAAAGATTTCCTGCTGGGAATGGTGTACTTTATGATTTGGAATTTTTGGAAAATGATCAAGGAAGAAGAGTTGCAGCTTTTGGATTCTATGCTGGGTTTGCTGGTGCTGCTTTAGGTATTAAAGATTGGGCTTTTAAACAATCACATTCCAATTCTGAAGATCTCCCATCTGTATCGCCTTATCCAAATGAATACGTTTTGGTTGATGATGTTAAACAAGACTTTCAAACAGCTCTTTCTAATAATGGTAATAAATATCCTAATGTGTTGATAATTGGTGCCTTGGGTAGATGTGGTTCTGGTGCTATCGAATTATTACGTAAAATAGGTGTTCCAGAGAAAAATATAATTAAATGGGATATGGCTGAAACTGCTAAAGGTGGTCCATTTGAAGAAATTGCTCAAAGTGATATTTTCATTAACTGTATTTATTTATCAAAACCAATCCCACCTTTTATCGATTTGAAAACTTTAAACCACTCAAATAGAAAGTTGAGAACTATAGTTGATGTTTCAGCTGATACTTCTAATCCACATAATCCAATTCCAGTTTATACTATAGCTACAACATTTTCAGAGCCAACAGTACCTGTTGAAACATCAAAAGGTCCTAAATTGTCAGTTATCTCTATTGATCATTTACCTTCATTGTTACCAAGAGAGGCATCCGAATTTTTTTCAAGAGATTTGTTACCTTATTTGAAACAATTACCACAAAGAAACACAGCGCCTGTTTGGACTCGTGCAAGAGTTTTATTTGAAAAACACGTTGCTCGTTTAAATAGAGAATCAAAATTATAGAAAAATTTGAAGAGATTTCTACAGTCTTGTTTGTCTTGTTTTTTCTTTTACGATAATAATGTTAATATTATTATGATTATTATTAATATTATTATAATTATTATTATGTAGCCTTAATTTAAATACATATTTTATTCTAATTCAACAGTAACTTTTGACATTTTATGTTTTTTATTTTTTTTCCTTTGCCTTGAATTCATATTACCATTCATGATCTTTTTAATCTCCTCTCCATCTGTCTCGTATTCACTTTCAATACCACCAGCATTTTCACCTTCTTCATTGGCTTCTTCATATCTTCTTTTCATGGAGTCAAATTTTTCAACATTTTCACTAACAACACAACAACAGTTTAACCTTTCACCAGTATCATATACTGCAACTTGATCTTTTATACTAAGATCCCAAACAACAATCTTACCATCAGATGAGATTGAAATTAAGAATTTAGTTGAAGTCTGATGATCTTCATATATTCTAAAATCTTTAACTCTATTTGAATGTCCAACTAATTTAAAACCTGGTGTTAAAGAATCTAAATCAATTTCTTCATCTTCCAAATTTAATATCGATTTTAAATCGTTAAAAATTATTGATCCATTATTATGAGCAGTGATTAAATATTCAACATTATCAATAACAGCAATTAAAAGTTTCATTAAAGTTGATTTAAATTTTAAAAATTTAAAAATTTTAGCATTAGTAGTTTGATAAATTAAAATTTTATTTAATAAACCAACAACAAATTCATTACCATTTTTTGACCATTCAACAAATTGACCACTTTGTCCCAAAGTATCTTTACCTTTCATCTTTAAAGTACTTGCCTTCTTTGCAGTCATCAAATTCCATAATTTAATAGTTTTATCATCACTTACACTAACAGCAACTCTACCTGATGGATGTATAGCTAAATCATTAACTCTAGCAGTATGACCTTTTAAAGTTCCAAAAATTTCCCAATCTTTTGTTCTCCATATTATGATATTCCCATCATCAGATCCTGATAAAAGCCATTTCCCAGATTTTTCTAAATTATCTTTATTATCCAATTTACTTGATTGATCTTTTAATGGTGCTTCTGAAGAAAATTCTAATGTTGTAATAGATCCTGAATGTGAAAGTAAAGTACCCAATTCTTTTCTTTTTTGTAAATCGTAAATCTTAATATGTTCATCATTACCACCACTTACGAGATACCTTTTTGCCAGATCCACACACCTTATCGAAAGGGAATGAGCTTGAAAATGGAAAATTGGTTGAAAAATTGGAGTCAAAGATTTATTTAATATCAATGAAAGACATAATAAATTATGCTCATAAGAACCAACAATAATTCTAAATTGTATTGGTTTATTAACACTATTCTCCCCAGATTCAGACATTCTTTTCCAATCCTCCCCAAATGTCTTAATTTATTAGCAAAAGAATAAATTCTTGGTTAAGTTATAATTCTTGATTGTATAGTAATTATTCACAATAAAAACAAAAAAAAAAAAAAAATTTAAAAAAAAATTTTTTTTTTTTTTGTTTTTGCTTTTTTGATGCATAATGAGATGTGAAAAATTTAAAAATTTAATTTCATTTTTTTGATTACAACAACCAAAAGTTCACTAATCACTAATTAAGATATAATATAGTGAACGTTATAGTCTTTAAAATGAGTTCAACATAATAAATAAACTTTTATTTAACTGATGGCTTGAAGCAAGGGCCGATAACCAAAAAAAAAAAATAATAAATATTTAATTCAACT